>JAQPZY010000890.1:660000-675264 GCA_029931535.1 Margaritifera margaritifera | reverse complement strand
TGCTGACTTCATTAGGACTATGGTAGTGGTGAGTAGTCGTTTGGTTTGTCTCTTGCATCCTGTTCGAGTTGGTAAGGGAAAACCAGCCAAAGTGTAATTCTATTCAGTAGTTCTTTCCTGGCGATTGCTTGCTGTAGCAAATCGTCACCTTTTGTTACAGGGCATCGTACAAGAAGTACTTTATCTCTCTGTCCCTTTTTCGTGATGATTATTCCACGAAGAAGAACAACAAATATGAATAAGGCCAGATGTTGGATTATAACTGTGATGCGCTGACAGGTCCGCCACCCACGAATCTATGTTCCTGAAAGAACAACCGCATACATCAGTGGCTCCCAAACCACGGGTCGCGACCGGTACTCCATTTTGGGTCGAAAAAGATGGTATTTAGGGTCGCGATCAAGAAAAGTTTGGGAACCACTGGCATACATAACTGATGAAACGGTTTTTCTCCAGTCACTTAATAAAGCATTCTTCAAAACCCTGTATGAATGTGCAGAGCTTATATGTAGCTACAGATATTAATATTATGGTGCAAAATATCATTCGCCGAGGTCATGGTTGTGTTCAATAAATGCGACAACACAAATTCAGTAAATCTCCGTGAATGACAACGATCTCAGGCAGTATTTTACTTGAATAGTTTCAGGAACATGAACTGAGCCAAATTACATGACAAGTTCTGCAAACAAAGACGGTCTAGAAGCAATCGTCCAGTGTACTTCCAAATGGAACATATATTGCTGTTCCAGATGGTTTCGAGAATGGTAAATTCGTCAGAAAAAAGTAAACAATACCTGTTGAGGACTTGCCTAACTTACATTAAACGCCAAAAGAAGCCAATAACTGAATGCTTTTGCATGCTATTGATTCATCCACTTCGCACAGAAGGCTGGTTGTCCGATGCGACATCCTTGTCCTGCTATTGCATTACTTCAGCAAAGGACAGCTCACAAAAGAAGTCTTCGTGCAGGCTGGCCTCTAAGTAAGAAAACCACCAATCGACTGAGATTCATACAATTTCTGGAAAGTTGGGAAGCATAGTTTGTCAGAGTCTTCGAGCCGTACACGCAATACTACCAGTGCACTTCACAAAATTATAAACGTACAGCATACTCGTGCAACGTGTACATTAAGTTGACACTATGTGTAGGCACGATATTACTCCGGCAGTGGAAGATTCTCCTGTCGCGTGAAAGGTGTGTCGCGAGGTAGATATATTTGACAGTAATGCCAGACACTAGATGAAACAAATGTTTGTTTGCTACTAGACAGTCAAACCTACAGCAATACGTCCCCCACAGAAGATGCATTCAAAAAGAATTTATGTGAGCATGCTTCCAGTCAACTATTTGGTGCAATAGTCACATGTCTCGACCAACTCTGCATAGTCGTATCGGCAGTAGATGGGTCCTAGGAAACCAGCTTCAAGCACATAGGTTTAACAAAGATCCAGCATCACAGGTCTGACACGCATATAGTTCAAAGTGGACTGTATTGGCGAAAAATGCCAATGAGTGGCAATGTGTATTAGCCGGCCTCTCATTCTTTGAATAATGTGCATCTCCTAATGCTATAATCCAAAACACGATATCCAACTGGACAGAAACGACAATGAAGATGATGTCGATAACAGTTACGATGAGGAATCTATCTCGTACTATTCAAGCAGTTAACTTTGCCGAAGAAAGCTGTAGAGGATAATAAAATAAATTCTCAAATACAGAATAAGGGCAAATGGCTTTGAAGTGTCACATGCCCGATATAAAAATGTACTTGTCATAAAAAGACTCATATGGTTTTAATATCTCAAAATTCAACACCCCCCCCCCCCCCCCGTCGGGCAAGTGTATTTAAGAAGAAAAGGATTTCTTTAAAGATTTAGACAGGAAAAGTTTTTAGTTTTGAGTTGAATGCAAATCCAAGCAAAGCCGATAAAATAAAAAATGTCCAACTTTCTAGTTTTGCTGGCGTACGACAGTTTCGATACCATACTGCTGAATGTACGTTGTTAAAGTATTCACAATGCTTATATTGGACAGTAGATTGTTAAAGTATTTACAATGCTTATATTGGACAGTCGGTTGTTAAAGTATTCGCAATGCTTATATTGTACAGTAGGTTGTTACAGTATTTACAATGCTTATATTGGACAGTAGGTTGTTACAGTATTTACAATGCTTATATTGGACAGTAAGTTGTTGTTACAGTTTTCACATTGCTTATATTGGACAGTAGGTTGTTACAGTATTTACAATGCTTATATTGGACAGTAGGTTGTTGTTACAGTTTTCACAATGCTTATATTGGACAGTAGGTTGTTGTTACAGTTTTCACAATGCTTATATTGGACAGTAGGTTATTAAAGTATTCACAATGCATATTTAGGCAGTAGGTTCTTAATGTATTCACAATGCTTATATTGGACAGTAGGTTTGCGATTATTGGTTTACTGCCATAACTATAATATTGACACCTATCTACATGTACATAAGTGAAACATGGTACTGCAAATCAGTCATTTAACCCAATGGAACATGCATATACAAGAAAAGAGTATGCTTTCTTGTAACACAATTTACTACAAACAAGACTAACATATATGCATTGATATTTTGATTCCTGTTTCAAAAATGAATGCACGGGAACATATAGCTTTTTGTTCTCGCAATTAAATTACGATTGGATGTTATGGAAACGGCGTAGAATAATGCCAAATTACTCCCTCGGGCAAACTCGAACTTTGAACTGTTTAAGTTATATTGTATGAAAAGTATGTATAAAATCAATGTGAGGAAATAACTGGGCTAATTCAATTCAAATGGGCTAATTCAACATTTCTTCTGACATCATAGTATGTAAACTATTGCAAAAAATGCATTTTTGCATAATTTAGAAACTGTTTTCATCTGAACGAGTGCTCAGATGTTCTTCATATACATAAATATAGATTTCCAGGCTAAATAATTTGCATTGTTAGAAAGATTACGTTTCATTTGCAGTCCAAATATGTAAGAATTTCAAAACTTTCGTTGCCATGGTATGTCCATAGCACGAATACAACTTCTTCGACCATAATTTTCTTCACAATGAGACAATTATGTTCGATGCTACATAATTTTGGCCTTATTCTAAAGTGTGTAGGGGGTTCATCCATCAGACCAGGTTCTGGCCGCTGGTCTACTATAATTGATCAATTAGTTCGAATTTTGTTATCTGCCTGTATCAAACAAAGCGTGAATAACCCAACGCCCGAATTTTTGACCTCGTAGTGCACGGTGATGTAGGCTAATCAGCCTCACTCTGCGGCCAATTGATAGGTAGTCAATCAGGTGTCCAGCTCCATCTGTCTATTACAGTGCCAGGTAGTTACAAAACCTAACGCCTGAATGGTTGGTCTCGTAGTGCATGGTGATGTAGGCTAATCAGCCTCCCTCTACGGCCAACTGACAGGCTGTCAATCAGGTGTCCAGCTCCATCTGTCTATTACAGGTAGTTACATAACCAGATAATCATATCTCAGTCACCAGCACTTTGCCTTGATAGCAGATAATTTCACAATGAACCTAGCTTATGAGCCTAGCTGAAATGTGCACCCCTTGTGAGCCTAACTGAAATGTGCACCCATTGTGAGCCTAGCTGAAATGTGCGCCCCTTGTGAGCCTAGCTGAAATGTGCGCCCCTCGTGAGCCTAGCTGAAATGTGTACCCCTTGTGAGCCTAGCTGAAATGTGCGCCCCATGTGAGCCTAGCTGAAATGTGCGCCCCTTGTGAGCGTAGCTGAAATGTCCGCCCATTGTGAACCTAGCTGAAATGTGCACCTCTAGTGAGCCTAGCTGAAATGTGCACCTCTAGTGAGCCTAGCTGAAATGTGTGCCCCTTGTGAAGTAGTTTCGGCCGTTAAAGATTATTAAGCTCTGTTTGTAGAACAAATTACAATGCCTCTAGAGAACGATGGTAAGATATTTACATCATCTCACGGGGCCCCGGGCGGCCGAGTGGTCTAAGGCGCTCGCCTTTACAGATCACTGCCATCTCACCTCTGTCCGCGTGGGTTCGAGTCTTGGGCTCGGCCAATGTGGTTATGTGAGAAAGCTTGCCAGTAGCTTTCCGTGGGTCGGTGGTTCTTCCCGGGATTTTCCCGGGTTCTTCCTGTATAGCCTATCATGTGCTGAAAAATGGCGTTAAGACCATAAAACCAAACCAAACATCATGTCACTGATTTCCAAGTTTAAAAATCATATGAGATAAAATGGAGATCAAGAAGACGCTGTAAATAAACAGTGGTTTTGTTAAAGAAAGAAGGAGTTTTATTCGGTATGTAAAGATTCCAATCAGGCCAACCACCAACTAAGAACATAAAGTAAAATGTTTTATTATAACTTATTTAACATGTATTGAAGATATCATGGAAAGTATTGAAAGGTGATGGAAATTTTACTAACTCAATATTCCACATTTCTCATAAGAAAAAACTCCTATTTATTTGGGATTTATGAACCCTTTAAATGACATCATATTAATTTTAATAAATTTAATAATTTTAATAATTTTTTAATAATTTCGATGGGAGATGTCGGCAGTTGCGTCAAATTGAGAGATGATTACTGTTTTATCAGTGTCACATTTTAATTGCAACTCGACCGTCTTTTCTTTTCAGATGGACAAATACTCAAATTCGCTGAGATTAAAAAGTCAAAATTCTTCAAAATTTATATTTCAGCTGGGTTTTTTATTTTGTCATTTTGCTGAGTTCAGACAAATAATGCTAGTTATAAAGATATGTGTTCAAGCAAAACCTTAATATATTACAGTGTCTTAGGGCTCCTCGTTTATTAGGGTAAATTTATCGAGTTTTTAGCCAATCTATTTTGAAGTCATACAAAGTTCCAATAGACCTTAAATTGATTTTGTACAACACTTGGACAGCAGTTAAGAGTATTTTGGAGATATTGTTTCATTGTCTGTCTGTGTTTATTGACTGACACTCGTAATCTATTATCCCATTTCTGTTTAGATATTCATTTTCGCGTTCCTTTAGATTTGTTCCCCTAAAATAGCAGACCTCTGTTGCTCGAACGCTGAGATAAAACTTCTGACTTAAACAACGTCTTCATGCCAACAGAAGATAATAAAATTCAGTTTACTTCATGTTAAGGCTGAACTTTTGTCAGCAGACACGAAAATGGAGTACTGTTGACATGAACAAAAAGTGCAAACGTCTCTCTAAACTTAAATATATAGACTGGTTTAGTCGCAAAAATGTGTAAAGTACAAACGTCTCTCTAAACTTAATATAGACTGGTTTAGTCGTAAAAATGTGTAAAGTACAAACGTCTCTCTAAACTTAAATATATAGACTGGTTTACTCGTAAAAATGTGTAAAGTACAAACGTCTCTCTAAACTTAAATATATAGACTGGTTTAGTCGTAAAATGTGTAAAGTGCAAACGTTTCACTAAACTTAAATATATAGACTGGTTTAGTCGTAAAAATGTGTAAAGTGCAAACGTTTCACTAAGCTTAAATATATAGACTGGTTTAGTCGTAAAAATGTGTAAAGTACAAACGTCGCTCTAAACTTAAATATATAGACTGGTTTAGTCGTAAAAATGTGTAAAGTACAAACGTCTCTCTAAACTTAAATATATAGACTGGTTTACTCGTAAAAATGTGTAAAGTGCAAACGTCTCTCTAAACTGAAATATATAGACTGGTTTAGTCGTAAAAATGTGTAAAGTGCAAACTTCAGCCGTATGTTTTGACTAGAACTCGTACCGCCTACAGAATGAATGTTTATTCTATTATCATCAGTCTATACATTGTACTTGTTCAGGTTCCCAGAGCTTTGTCCATGTTTTTCTTCAGTATTTGTAGGTATTGGTTCAAACTTTTGTCTCCCAGTTGCTTCGCCATGTGGGTATTCTTTGGAGAAGCTTTCATAATTAAAGAGATGTTTACCTTGAAGATGTCACTAACTGACGCACTTGTGTTAAACAAAATGACAGATACAAAAAACTCTTCTAATACCAGTAATTTCAGTTTTTATTTGTATTATCCCACAATCTCTTTGCAACTGATGATATTAAAAATTCCTTTAAATTAAATTCCATTCAACCGAAATAAAAAGGATAAAATAATTACAGTTAAAGTTAGATTGAATTACATGAAATAAATTTACGTGAAGACCTCTATATACAAAACATTTGTATATCATATATCCTAGATATTTGGAATAAATTCATTATAATTTGGTAAATCAGTTCTGTATGTCTCCTGGTTACACGATTTTGATGGGTAGGTAAAAGAAATTCTAATAGGATATACCCAATTATATGACTTGGTATCTGCTTGGTTTGACGGTGACTAGTAAATCAAACAATACAAAAATCAATCGATCGATCGATCGATCTTGGACATGTAGATATCGATGAATCGATCTACCCAGCATTCAATCAGTTAGTCTTTTGATGGTGTTTTATTTGTAACGCCTGATTTCGCGAAGGACATACTATTCGTACTCTTCTAGTGCTCACGATGTAAGGGTGACAGTATCTTAGGATTTCTGCGGTTTCTTTGGAATTTTCGGATAATAAAATACGGAATAACTTGGTAACTGTAGATATTATATCCTAAATGTTACTATTACAGCTACTAATATACTACTACTATGTATGTACACAGGTTCACCTTTTAAAATTTGTTTATTATTAATATTAATAATAATAATAATAATATTATTATTATTATTATTATTATTATTACATTATCAAGATTGTTTATGTGCACTGTACAACAAAATCATAATTACGGGTATATACTGTTCTCTCCCAAATTTATGTTCCACACAAAATTATTGTATCCTGCTCACTCTAATCCATCCTATAAATTAAATCATCACCGACTTAAAAATATAAACCGATCTTAGTTTGTTCACGCAATTAAAACAATATCTGGATTAGTCAGTTATTCAGCTCGCCAAGATCAAAAGACAGTCGGCTTATGCGAGAAGCCTGTGATGAACAGAAAATCGAAAGAAGCCATATATAGCTGTTTGTTGTGACCCATGAAACGAAACTTCACATGCCTTGACAGACACGTTTTAAATATTGAATGACCCCTGACCCTAATGAAAAGGGATGTAACTCTTATCTCTTATTAACGACGAACTTTTTTCTTCAGAGACAGCTTTAATTCACAGGCAAATAGATGAAGATATCTAACTATACCTGTCACACTGGTACAAAAAGTGACTTCCACATCTGTTGCGATAACACAACTACTTTTCCCACCATCCAGCAAACGAATTGTTTCTACCCTCTGCCCTAATGATAAAAACTGCCTAGCTTTCGAATTTGACATATTGACACCTTTGAGTTACGCTGTCAACGTGACTGGAGTTACGAGTACAACTGAGATAAGAAATGTTTGCACATCAATTCACGTGATATCCCTTTATCTAAACAATGCCTTCCTCATGAAACAAAACTTCACTTTGCATGGACTCAACGGTCAATGTAGATACGCTCTAGTGACCGCTTAAGGCAGGGAAAAACCATTGTTAAGTTAGGAAATACCTACCCACTGACCGCAAAAGGCAGGTGACCGTTACATACAGGACATTTATATGGTAAAATTTCCAGGAGGGGATTAGAATGGCCGCTGTGAATAGGTGACCGCTGAGTAAAGGTGACCGTCAGAACAGGTTTGACTATATATATATATATATATATATATATATATATATATATATATATATATATATATATATATATATATATATATATATACATATATATATATATTGGTGTACATACAGACAGACAGACAGACATGGAAAGGAGCGATGATAACATGTTACTTACATACATATACAGAGACAGGCAGACACACAGACAGTCAAACCTGTGTTAACCAACCAGGCAGGGATTCATCCAGGAGCTGTCTTTATGAACATGCGGTCTCTTTATCCACGGAAAAAATACGTTGATTAAATAAGTAACAATGGGATATATTTACTTACGGGTGGTCTTTATGTGCAGGTAGCCGCTGTGGAAGTTTTGACTTTATATATAACTGTCTGTGTGACTGAAAATCCCCAAATCTGAATATTTTTGTTTTCTTTTTTAGCTCGCTTTCAGCCACCCTGCGTTCCTTCAAAACAATCCTGAAGGATACACGTTTTACATATCCTCAGTTTCAATCATATATGTCTGGACTCCCTTATTGTACCTGGAAGTCCGTTTATGGGTTACTTGTAAATGGTTGTATAAAATCTCAAGCAAACAATTTGTTCACTCACACAAAAACGCACTATATATGTATGTGTGTGTGTGTGTGTGTGTATATGTGCACTATATGAGAAAACATGAAATATTACAAATTATTGCAAATACGATAGGCAACGCGAATAGAGAAGAAGAAAAATTTCACAATGGGCGAATTTACTACACATATGAAATGCAAACTTGTGTTTTGCCCGTAAATAATAATTCGGCTCTTGTTGATGTTAATTTGGACTTGTACATATTCCATTTAGGGTTCCGTATTTCCATGGTTATTAGCATCTGGGTTTATTTGGACTGGTACATATTTTATTGAGGTTTCCGCATTTCCATGGCTGTTAGCATCTGGGTTTATTTGGACTTGTACATTTTCCATTGAGGTTTCCGCATTTCCATGGTTGTTAGCATCTGGATTAAGTAAAAGTAAAAGAAAACTAAATCAAGTAAACCATGGCATTTTGTAACAGTTATTCGTGGAGAGGCAATTACATGTATAAAGAAAATAAAACAGAACAAAACACCACTCTCAGAAGGATTGTAATTGGACAAGGCGGCTCAAAGAATCAGTATGGGGCTTACGCATGATTAAAGTTCACTGATATTATTTTAAAAAATGGCATGCTTCTAATCACTCCTTAACCATTTCGATTATGAGATATTTAGCGCTGTAGCAGACATACATAAAAACATAAACCAAGTCGGCTGTTCATTTGCAGCCCATGTTACGCATTCAATCAATGCTAATCAAACTGTGACAGGCAGTCACCAAAGAAGCCAACCCATTTTCAAGCTTTACTCAATGTAAATGTAAACTAAACTGCAGATTTAGTTTCTGTGTGAATTTATAAACACAAAGCTCACACTTTTTAGACTCATGCCTTCTACCTTAACAATTAGGGTGGTGTCAAAATTCGTAAGTATCCAATGAGAGCTGAAATGCGTTGAGCTGTAGCATGCGTTGGTGATCTCCAGTGTAGAGCACGCCCAAAGGGAAGCAACTCTGATCAGATAAGATATCCTGTTATCTATAATGTTCTATTTCATTGATAGACGTCTAATAACTGTACAACCCTTTCCACACCGTAATTGCAGTATTACACATTATGCTGCTTATTCTAATAACTACTATAAAACTGCAGTTGGTGGTGCTACTACTACTATTACTAATACTACTACTACTACAACAACAACAACAACTACTACTACTACTACTACTACTACTACTACTACTACTACTACTAATACTACTACTACTACTACTACTACAACTACTACAACTACTACTACTAGCACCACCACCACTAATACAAATTACTCCATATCAACGCCTTACAACATTGATATAATTGAGGTAAAAGAATATGTTTACGCCAATGATGTACCTGTCATCGTATCATCATCCTGGTCATCGTGACTGTCCTCGTGTCATCATACCTGTCATCGTGTCATCATGTCTGCTATGGTGTCATCATACCTGTCATCATATCATCATCCTTGTCATCGCGTCATGATTCCTGTCATCATGTCATCATGCCTGTCGTAGCGTCATCATGCCTGTCATCAGGTCATCATGCCTGTCATCGTGTCATCATGCATGTCATCGTGTCATCATACCTGTGATCGTGTCATCATTCCTGTCATCGTGTCGTCATACCGGTCATCGTGTCATCATAGTTTGTCGTATATCAGTCAGTGAAATTTCTAGCATCATGGACGGATTTTGGTGAAGAATACATAATTTATACCACAGTCCTCCCATCCAATGATGCCATCTTCCGCTCATTTATTTATTTATTTATTTATTTATTTATTTTATGCGCGTATCTTGTAATCCTTTATTTATTTATTTAGCTTACAAATGTACCAAAAATATTACATCATAATTTGTACTTCATTAACATTTAACAGGAATTACTCATTGTTTAACTTTCAGAAAAAGAAATTATATGAACAAGTTTAAACCCTATTTATGGGTGCGGCAAACGTCAATTTAGGATCAATGGGTACAAAACTTTGTCATCCATTTGATCAGTTTATCAACGCCTACATTTTCCTTTGAAGTGTGAAGAAGATAACATCTTGCCTCACACACAATAACATATAAAATGGTACCTTACAATGAAGATTTCAACTGACTCACTCAGTCACAAAAAGCGTCTGAAGTGCTCAAGGTGAAAAGATAATCATTGCAAACTTTGTGCAATTATTGTAAAACATCGTCGACCACGTAAACTTTATTCATGTAATGTCCATTGGACAGTTTTTTACATCCGGGTTCTTTTGAGGTGATCCTTCCTTCAACTGAGGTGAAAATTTGGTCTTTATCCACGTAAGATTATCAGAGGCTAAACTGACATTTTTTACCTTTCTTTGTTTAAAATCCAGAGATTAACTCACAGATTGATAAATTGCGACACGGACAAGGCCAAAAATAAAATTACCCCCGCCCCCCCCCCCCCCAAAGGACAACATATAGTCTGATTTTCCTTGCCTGTCATCAGGGTATTGTTAGACCATACTTCATTCGACAAAGGAGAAACTCAGCCTTATCGTTCATTCATTAGGAAGCTGAAAAGATTAAACCGGATTGTAAATTAAATCGTGTTCTATTCTAATGTTTTCATACAATGACGAAAACACATTGTTTATGAATTTTTTAATCATTATGCCGATCATTTGCTAATTATTAGCGGCTTTTTCTAACACAATGTTGGAGCGAGCAGAACGAAAAGAGCCGAGTTTTCTTCCCTTTGAATATGACATTATTTTTTAGAGAAAACAATAAACAATTCAGGGCGAATCAAGGATGGGTTTTTTTTGTTTTTTTTTTTAAAAAAGGGTGTTCGAGTTTAATTGGATGGATTGGCATAAAATTGACAGATTTCGTCGTTTTTACACTGAAAGGTGTACTATATTTACTGCAAAAGTGAGTTTGACAGAATTCCCAAACCCCTTTTAAATTCGCCAATGAAATCGAACATTACATCACGCCGGAATCGACGATCAAAAAAGTCCTTATATTTAGACTGGGTAACCATGAAGGCATGTATGGTGACGCCTGAGACTTTGAAGTCGCTCTGTGAAGAAACAACTTGAAAACGCGGAGAAAAATGTCCACTATGGATGACCGACAGAATCGAGGATCAAATGCAAGACCGTTGAGATGCATGGTGATTGTTTTAAAAATAATGCTAACCATACCCACATGTCAGTCTTCGTGGCATTGAAGCGACTTCTCTTTTTCGTCTACGTGCCAATATTTCCCTTACTGACTTGTATGTTTAAGTAAGAACTAAGACGAGTTTTTGGCACTTCTTATCGAAAGGGTTCGAATTTCGGAGGTGAAACTATTGTTAATACTATAAATACAACTGATTGATAATTTGTTTGGAAGACGGTTAGAAACTCTGTGCGTGATGTTAGGCGATAAAATTATATTAATTAGAAAGCGAGCCGTTAGAAATGTCAGGTGCCTTATCAACAAGCGTCACCTATCACAATACCGTGTCTTGACACCGTTTATCGACTTTGGGTGGCCGCTTATAGGGGTGGGCACAAATGAGCTTTCCTATCCACATCGACCCCTTGATTCAAACATTTTCCTGTATTAAATAGACCGCATATCAAACTGTCTTTATTCAGTCTCCTCAGACACGTATTAAATGTTACCAGTTCATTTGAAAAGGACACACATGTAAATAGGTGCTCGAATGTGTGCTATAAAAAAAAAATTTGGGGGGGGGGGGAGTTTAACGGCACATCAACACGTGAAAGGTTATATCGTGCCGAGGCAAATGGAGCAAAGTGCCCATGGAAAAGATTCTAACCCGCACTCTTCTTTCCGTAAGCTCGGCACACTAACTAGTGTGCCTACGTAAATTGCTTTGTGAATATAAGATAGTCTTGATTGGACTATGACGATGGCCGTTGAATTTGACCTTTGACCAGAGTAGTCTCTTCCAGCTGCTTTTGCATGAAATAAACATGATCTAAAGATTAAACGTCCTGGTCACGCGGTCACCTTCGAAACATCTTCAGCACATAAATCAAACTCAGACTCAAAAGTCATACATTTTGATTGCTTATAACTCTGCTTATAATGAAGGGAAAACAAAGATATGAGAATACTTTTTTTTTCTTTTTTTGGTTCCACTGAAACATTTGAACGGTTTCATCAACGTCAAAAGGCTTTAAATACGGTTTCTCGTTATCCAGTCTTCACATAGTTTCGTTTCGTAATTGCGATGACAAAGCATTCATGAGTTCTTTTTCTTCTTGTTTTGGATTCTGGGATTCGATTTTTTTTCTGATTTCATATGCCAAGCCTCAAGACCTCAAAGCGACGTGCGTCATACTTCATAGCTGCAAAACTTTGGTACTATTTACGTGGCTGTAGGTAGTGCACATATCGCGTGCGTTTTATACTTGTGTAACGAATCCCGTTCTAAACTTAAATTTTCTTTCGTGAGTGTGGCGTGTCATTTCGGAATGGATGTGAGGTAAACTAAAATCCAGATCTCTTTGCTTGCATAGCATGAACCTTCTGTGTCCACAAAAGCGATTTCGATAGTATGTCAATCTGTGCTTCAAAGAATTCATGTCGACAGATCATAGAGCTATCGTAGCTTTGTTGCCGACATTTCTTTGTTTACTTCTTTGGTAGGCATATCAATTTATCTTTTCTAACTATCCAGTGATCAGTTTTGATCAATGATCAAAGGTTCTATTCAGAAGAGAACTCTCATGGACACTTTAGAGATAGCAAGTAATTTCTGATGTAAAGTATTCTTCTTTAATTGCGCAATATGTCAATACGTACTTCGCTTCCTATCCATGACAGAAGAGCCTTTTGCAGTGAATATGGGTCAAAAAGAGGGCAAGTGAACTATGTACTTGTGCACCTCAAATAGCGTGCCTTTTCGGTGCCAAAGTATTCCGTAGGAACTATTCGTCATTTGGAACTTTTATTTCAAGTGTTGAAAACATATCTTCAAAAATTGCTCTCTCTCTCTCTCTCTCTCTCTCTCTCTCTCTCTCTCTCTCTCTCTCTCTCTCTCTCTCTCTCTCTCCACTTACGCTGTGACATGCTACAAAAATAAACGAGACATCGTCCTCTTGTGTTAGACAACGTACACATAGGACTTATTGGGGACCTGTGTCCAGGATCATGGTTCATCTTTGCTCATTTTATTCGGATTTTTGTTTGTTTGTTTGTTCGTTCGTTTTGGGATTGTTGTTTTCTTCCAAGCCTAGTCATGAAGGAATGATGTCATTGTTCCGAGCAAAGTGTAACCGGGCCTTATCTTCAGTTCTGAAACATGGTAAATGGTGGGTCGGTGATCGTCCCTGAACCTAGTAGAAAGCATGTCACCAAAAAAGTATCGTGGTAGTATACAATTTCATTTTATGCTATAAAAAATACAGATTTTAAAACAGAATAAAATTTACAAAAATATATTTCCTATCTGGTAGGACCGGAGTTATTTTAGCCCGTAAACTAGTTTCGGTTATGAGAACAAACATTTTAGCCCGTAAACTAGTTTCGGTTATGAGAACAAACGCCTTTGGTAAGACCGCCAAATCGCATTCTGATAATAGTTTGTAATTGCCCCAATCTAAGTACCCGGATATATGAATTAGCTTATAAATTTGTAATCTTCATTTGTCAGATACATGTATGTAAGCATAAACTGGTTATATACAATTAAGTTTATTAATTTTACGTAAAAATGAAATTTTAGATGCCTCCTATGTGGCTTCTTTTATGTTGATTAAGAAGACGAGAATTCTATTGTCTGGATAATGTTTCAATATCTTCATTGTTTGAAAAATTGTCTCAATTACATATCCAATACACATAACTTATTTGTCAGTAGAATGGGCATACGGTGGGACGTGAGAAAAATAGGTCCTGATTAAATCAGTCATTTACCTATACTAGGTAAATTTTCGACTCAAATTTGTCACTTTTCAAAAACTAAAATACATTTTCCATATATTTTTTTTTTTTTTTTTTTTTTTTCTTCTTCTAGCAAATACTGAATATCACACAAAATCTCTATTCTCAACTAGAGAAACTACCATGGCTCGACATAACAAATCTGCACGTTTTTTCTTGCATATTCCAACCCTTGTCCCCTCCACACAAACCTCCCGTATTTACTCTCTCCCACCCCTGAACAGTGACCCAGGTGTCATAATATAAATCCGTCGCATGTCCGATGGAGCCTCCTGTTTTGACAGCATATGTAAAGTTTGGTCAAAAAATATTTGAACGTGCCATTGGAATTTAAATGTTTGTACACCTGGTCTTTGACCACCTCCCAGGGACCCCAGAGATGGAAGTCGAGGGCGACACACCTTTTGCAGATGGATATCCCAAGAGTAAGATAGTTACAAATGTTCGTGAATTTTCACCGAGCGGTTTAGGAGACGTGGTAACGGACAGACGGACGGATAGACGACGGAGGGTATTACAATATACCCCGCTATAGCGTGAGAATAATGATATCCAGTTGTCTCAAAGTTCTACTGCATTTAATCTTTTTAATTATCAAAATAAAACTTTAATTAAATTCTGTCGGACAAATTAACACCAAGAGTGTCCACGTTTCTTGTAATTCGTAATGCGTCACGTCCTACATATATTCAATATTATTTTACAAACCTACCACGGAGTTGATGTATCTGGTCGAACTTTCTATACAACATTTTTTAATTTGACTCTTATGCAGGTAATTCGATTAGGAACCTTTTGAAACAGTTATAGGAGATACACATTTATCAACGCCATGTTAGTTTGGATAGGCGGGTGTCAGTAAATAGAAGGTAAATGTGACTCGTTTCAGGATTTTATATTTTTCGTCACAAATAAACTATCCTACTACTTGTCACGCATCAGTCTGAGTTTTATATGTGAAATCACCTGTTCAAGTATCACATTATTTTTCATGCAAATGTAATTTCACTGAATAGTAAAC
>JAQPZY010001169.1:0-45000 GCA_029931535.1 Margaritifera margaritifera | reverse complement strand
CTTATTACTGACAGGCACAGGGAATTCAGAAATAGCCGTAACCTAGCTTCTATTGGTTTTACTTGTCCATGTCCCACAACATGCCCTAAAAAGGTAACACAGGCACAACAAAAGTCACTTTTATTCAAATTGATGGTCAAGTTCGCTTCGCTGAGTCTTTTGAAGAACTGCTTATTTGTTTTCAGGTGATCTTGCCACGTGTCGCTGTAGATGATGACGTCATCGATGTAAGCATCGCAATTTCTTATTCCAGACGTCACCATATTCATCAAACGTTGGAAAGAACTTGGGGAACCCTTCATATCAAATGGCATGACTTTGTATTGGTAAAGTCCATCTGGAGTCACGAATGCAGAAATTTATTTTGCTCTCTCCGTAAGTGGAATTTGGTAGAATCCCTTCAATAGGCCAAATTTTGTGACGTATTTGGCATTTCCAATCCTGTCAATACAGTCATCAATTCTAGGAATTGGAAATGAATCTGTCTTGGTGACACTATTTACTTTTCTGTAATCGGTACACATACGGAAAGTCTTATCTGGTTTCGGCACTAAAATACATGGTGAACTCCAGTCACTTTTACTTGGTTCAATAAAGTCATTTTCCAGTAAATACTGAATTTCTTTCTTCAGATAGTCTTGTTTGAGAGGATTCATCCTATAAGGGTGTTGCTTTATAGGTGTTGAATTTATTATTTCGACATCATGGACAATTGTGTTGGTTCGTGTGGGAATGTCTGGAAATAAATGTTCATTTTCTTTTATCAACTGCTTCAGTTCGTTAATCTTAGGCCACAGTAGATGCGAAAGCTTCTGGTCCAGATCGTCCAGAATTTCCGAATTGCGAAGATTAGTGACTTCGAAATCATCATTATCCGATTTCTCATCTTCATTCAAATGTTGAATGTGTGGGACAGGTACTACTAAAGTAATTGGATACTTTATATGGCTATCTCTGTCTACATATTGTTTCAACATATTAATATGGCAAATTTGTTTCTGCTTCCTTCTCCCAGGAGTATTAATAATATAATTTAAATCACTCACTTTTTTGTCAGTGGTATAAGGGCCAAAATACTTAGCCTGAAGAGGATTTTGGGGTATGGGTAGCAAAGCCAATACTCTATCACCTGGCTGAAAACTCATATCTTTCGCTTGTTTGTCATACCTCAATTTCATTTTCGACTGGACAGATTTTAGATTAGTTCTTGCCATCTCACAAGCCTTTGCCAATCTATTTTAAAATTTAAAGACATAGTTCAGAAGATTTAATTCTGACTCTTCAGTAGAAAGAAGTCTTTCTTTCAATAATTTTAATTGACCCCGGACAGAGTGTCCGAACACAAGTTCAAAAGGATTAAATCCTAGAGACTCTTGCACTGACTACCGTGCAGCAAACAACAACAATTGCACACCTTCATCCCAATCTTTCTCTGTCTCATAACAATATGATTTAGTCATATTTTTTAAAGTCTGATGGAACCTTTCCAAAGCGCCTAGACTCTGAGGGTGGTAGGCAGAGGATCTAATCTGTTGGATACCTAATTCATGCAAGACCTGCTGGGATACACCATACATGAAATTAGATCCCTGATCAGATTGTACAGACTTAGGGAGACCAAATAGTGTGAAAAACTTGACCAAAGCTTTTACTATGGTCTTAGCATTGATATTCCGCAAACGACTAGCTTCTGGAAACCTTGTGGACGCACACATTATCGTCAACAAGTATAGGTTGCCCAACTTGATCTTAGGTAATGGGCCGACGCAATCTACCATTATTCTACTGAATGGTTCATCAAATGCAGGAATAGGTGACAGATGAGCTTTGGGTATCTTCTGATTGGGTTTTCCCAATATTTGACATGAATGACAAGATCTACAAAACTCAGAAACATCACTTTTAATTTTCGGCCAATAAAAATGATTTAAGATCTTGTGATAGGTCTTATTAACTCCGAAATGACCAGACAATATATATATCACTGAAGCAGAATATCCACACAAAAAAGAAACCAAATTTGTTTATGACCTCTCAGGCTGACAAACTATGCTAGGAATGCCTAAACACAGCAATACATCCTATTATATAGGGTCTGACTGCGCAAAACAGAATAAGGAAAAACCAATTTATACTGTATTGCGACTTAAAAACAATTTAATCCTTCTAGATTACAACCCTCTCCGAACCAATCAGAAACTAGGTTATGCTTGACACCGCTAAAGTACCTATGCACTAACGTTTTTACCAGTCAATAAATTATTGACTCTAAATGGAATCATATAATCTAGGTCAGAAGTTCAACCCTCACGCGCTAAATCACGTGATATACTAATGCTATAAGCTACGTTATTTCTCACGTCCAATGTACTGAGTCACATTGAAATACCGTATATGCAGAGATCATAAACCTATACTATTATTTAAAAACGAAATAATACATAATTCTGTAACAATTTATATGTATGTACGTATATGTCTGTGGGTATATATGTATGTATATGTATGTGTGTATATGTTTATGTACATATGCATGTGTGTGCACGTGAATATTTATATGTTTATACATATATAATGTGTAAGTGTATATATGCATGTACGAGTGTGTATCGGAATGTGTGTATCTATACATAAATAGATATCTTTAGTATTGATTTAATCCTTGTACATACGATAGATTTGTTTTATTGTATGTATCAAACGTGCCACCATCAATTTCTGTAACAAGCTTAAATGTATATGTATATACTTGCTGATGGCCAATCGGATAAATGCAAATAAAGATCATTCATATCACATTGAGTAGCCCTGACATGAGAAACGCAATAATCAAGGGTATATTGCAGTCCCCATGCTGGGCTCCACTGTATGTGGGGAGCAGGGGTGACAACATAATATTCTTCCAGTAGATGTACCCACAAAAACTGTTTGAGCATACACAATGTACTCAGGTTCTTATTTCCGAACTTTAATCTACTTTAAATTCGCTCCGAGAGAGAGACAGATTTTGTAAGAATGTATCTCCGGTTTCAACCCACTTTAATTCAATGCCATGAATGAATCTCTGTCAGTTTAGGAGTCTACAGGATGCCTCGTAGCAAAGTCCTTGTTCGAAACTCCCCATGACAATTTTGCATATGAATGTGTCACCTTTGTGTCTATTGCAGTTTCATTAATTTGTTGGGAAGGCTAATCTTGAACACAAAATTATTCAAATTAACAACGTGGCTCAAAATCCTGACGATGTATTCCTTTGGAGGAGAAGAATAATGGCAACTCCCCCATGCTTCCTTGCAAGCTTGAATACTTTCGTCGTGCAGAATGTTGGTATAAAGTGAGCAGAAATCCGTGGTTACTAAGAGAGTATTTTCATGGAGGTTATTTGGAGTGTTTTACAAAGATAATTAGTGATATCCTGTATCTAAGAGGAGAGCTTTTCATGAATGGGCGAAACCTGTATGTCAACAATCAGAGATTTGTTTCTGTTGGATGAATGTTTCCAGAAATGCTCGGCCTTCCTTAACGGCCTCTATGTGGATTTTAGGTACAAAATAAAACACACACACACACACACACACACACACACACACACACACACACACACACACACTATCTCTCTCTCTCTCTCTCTCTCTAGTAAAACCTACGAGATGGGGACATCCATATCTCAACAAATTTATAGACAGGAAGATCGGTTTTACTATGCTTTGGATATATGCATGTCTTTTGCAATCGATTTGAGGTTGATTTTTTTTTTAAAAAATGTGTTTGAATTTTTACCATCAGAATGGGGACACACAAGTATACAATAAAATCGAGGACATTCCATAATTATGCATTATCATTCTATATAACTATCCGATTGATCCAAATATTGCAGTAATCCCAACTCATGTTAATACTTGCCTTCCATATCAACAAACTAAATTGAAATTTATGTTGAATTTTTGTATTACGTTTAATTTATAAATAGGTAAAATTGTATGTACCCGATTTTGAAGAAACTTATTTGTCAGAAGTGTGCGAAAATACAGAAAGCATATTTCTTTTAAAAGAAAATAATCAAAGATCTGCATGCCAGATGTTCAGTTAAAATAATTTTACTGACACGTATACATTTTTTAACTTATTATGTGAAGAAAATAAAACACGATTTGAAGCTTTGTGTATTCAAATTTGTCTTTAAAATGGAATCCACTTAATTAATAGCATGATAATGTCTCGTCAATATGAAATGCGCCAAGAACATTTTGGTAAAATGTCTCATTTCAGCAGGAAACCGTTTTTCTTAGTTTATTATTTTTTTAAATTTTTTTTTTTTTTGGGGGGGGTATATTTATAAAATAATGACCCTGTTTTGGAAGTACAATATCATGGTTGTGTGTATGAAAATGTCCACGTTTTGAAAGTACCATGTAATGTTTGTGTTCTTAAACACGCAAATTCCAAGAATATTTCCTCTAATCACCTAATGACCACACATCACGAAGATCTAATTTCACACTTGCATGGGTTTTCTTGCTTTACATTTGTATGACCCACCAGTAAGCCTTTCTAAGCCGAAGATTGGTACTTTACGCCATGCACCAAAAAACACAACCCAAACACCTAATACATAGAATTAGTCCAATCTCAAATTGCTAAATACTTATACATTAGAATATCCCTGAACATTTCTTCTGGAGAGTCCATTTTACGAAACTAATATATGTTAAGATAAAATGTCGTAAATACTGTACATTATGACGTCTGCTCCTAGAAATTGACTACTTACTAGGTTTGAGAAATATCTTCCCAAAACCGACTCCCATAATCAACAAATACTCGCTAAAATCTAACAAAGATATAAACGGATATGTATATACAAATAGCACATACCCTAGGTGTATTACTGTATGTATGAAAATGTGTGAAAATGTCATTGTTTTATATACACTGTGTCATGGTTGTGTATGAATTTGGTCACGGTTGTTTGTATGAAAATGTCCTCGTTTCGTATTTACTTTGCCAAGATTGTATACATGAAAATGTCCATGTTTTGTAAGTACCATCTCATAGTTGTATGTATGAAAATGTCCAAGTTTTGTATATTCCTCGGCAAGGCTGGGTGTATGTACCGCGTTAAGGATGTGTGTACACAAATATTATCATTTAGTATACAATACGTTGATGGTATGAAAATGTCCACGTGTTATATTTATCACGTAAACTGTGCTCATGAAAATGATCCCATTTGGTATGAGGAACTTTAAATGTTGTGAATGAAAATCCCCCGATTGGTATTAAAAGGTAATGGCTGTGTGCATAAAAATGGGTATGTTTTGTATGTACCACCTCGAGTTGGTGTGTATCAAAATGTCTCTCGGTTTTGTATGTACCACGCTACGGTTCCGTGCATGGAAATTTTCCCAATTGTTCATGTATACATCACCTTTTATGTATGAAATTATCCCTGAGTGTGTGCATCAAACAACGCTGTTTGTATGAAAATAACATGTTTTGTATCCAAAACCCATATGATGCATAGATGACAATGTCTTTCTGGTCTAAAATAATATATTACTTATGTGTATTACAATGTTGTCAAAAAGTCTGAAACAAATTAAAACTTTGTACAGGAACATTTCTCCGTTTTGTAATGAAAACAGATCTTGTGTGCAAGTTGACGTACCTGTTCAGTATGGGGAAAATCAAAGTTCTTGGTATTAAAATGTTCTCATGTGTGTATAAAATAAACCAAACCCACGACCGTACCCAACACTTTGGTATGAACTAGTATGCACAACAATGTCTGCTCTCTGAATAAATGGTTCTAGAATATATGTATGAAAGTAGCCCCATTTAGTATTAAAAGCCACACCAAAATCATGTTAGAAAAGACTCCAGAAGAGTCTGATAAAGGCAAAATATATGTGTGCATGGCTTAAAATTGTGTTTCATCATAAAATCATGTCATGGAATGAACGCGTATGTATAGAATATATTTTGGATGTTCACTGTTTACTTATTGCGAGGCAATCCTGATTTAACAACGAAACATGCCATGCTTATGTTACGACTCTAGGTCTTAAAATTATGTAACAGAAAGAAAGTGAAACCAACAATACAAGTATAATCAACAAGAAATTTATTTCTAGACAATAAAAGTGAAAATTCAAAAGACACTTACAATATTGTAAATTAAAATCCAAATAATCCAATAATCCTGTGCCCTAATCACAAGTCCAAAATATAGAATGTTCCGAATGAATTCCAGTAGCCTTGAATATCCTGATGTGCCAGTAGTCTTGAATGTCCTGGTGTGCCAGTAGTCTTGAATGTCCTGATATGCCTGAATGATGCAATCCAGAATATCTTTGAATGAATTCACAAAAATCCCAAAGTCATGTATCAATCCAAAATGAGAATGAGCACTTTAGTAATTCCAATGAATATTTGAAATAAATAATTCCTCTCTCTGAATTTGCTCTGATTTTTACAACACAACTATAAACATCTGATTAGGAATGAAATACTGCTTACCAAACTTCCTATATATAAACACAGGCCACCTGACAGAATTTTCTAGAAAATCATATGGCTAACCTGACAAATATCAGTAATTCTAGTGAGAAAAATAGTATAATGTACACAAAAGCAACCCTGACCTCGAATTCTAAGTAAACAACTTGTTTACCATCCTATAACAAAGGAAAAAGTTAAATATGTAGGACAAAAATTAAATATGTAAACATTATACATAACACTTAGTTGAACAACACACCGATTGGAAAGTGTCATTCCACCCAGATTCAACAATAAGTCGCATTGTGACCTATTAACAAACTTCATTCTTTATGTCACTTAAATGGTATTCATTACGAATACTGTTCGAAGTGGTCAAGCTATATAAAATCAATACGCATACCACCCACCTGGCAACGTATGATATCATTTGTTGAAAATTACATTTTTGAGGAAATACATCTCCAACATTGTTGTATAGTTATGAAAGTTTGTGACTTATACTGAAGGGAAAAAGATATTTCAGTACTCGATTTTATCTTAAATTTTCTGATTCAGGAAGTAATTTGATCACTTCTTTGCGTTTTTACTTTTGGTGAGAAGAAATTATTTTATTTCTGCACATGCGTTTTATATTTTTCCAACTTCTGCCATTCACTCCTGAGTCTTTTGCGATATAGTTCTAAATATCCCCCTTTTCAGGAACTCTCTTAATTAGAATGAATTTATTGTGATGGTTTAGTACAGTGCTTTGTTCTTCCTCCCTCCAGTGTCATTTGAAATCTTTTATGGATGGTTATTGACCTTCATCCTCATTCCTGTGTTTTCTCCTGCTCCTTCCAACATCCTCTTTGTATCTGTCATTTAAGAAAGGTACTAATCATTCTTATAACAAAAATTTGCAAATCAGACCTTTATCATCACGCCTTATTTGTGAAAATCTATGTTTAATAATTTTAAAAAAATGACTATAATATTGAGTTAAAGTAAAAATGCATCGTCTATAATTATCATTAAAAAACGACATACATGGTCGTTTGATTGACACAAACATGTACTTGATTGTAGACTGGTCAATTTTTTTCTGTTTTATTCCATAGAGTCATAATACACCTTCATGATAAATACAATGAGAAAACTATGGAAAAGATAATATACATGCAAACGCCCGAACATTACAGAATTTGGCATTAAAATAGATAAAATCGTAAAGTGACAATAGAGGAAATTATAGATCTTGAACTGCTTGTAGAATATTTCTTACTTTTGCTTGCCTGATCACTAATTGTGCCATACTGGTATTCCCAGGCATTGATTTCCTCATCGAATTCAGATTCTTATAGAAAAAATGAAAAAGAAAATCTGATTGATGGTGGTTGATGGCACTGTAAGGTAATACAATATCCTGAATATATCAAGATTATTTTCATTTATGGGGCGCAAGAAATTAATATCAATATCCATCTTGTGACGATTGTGCTAGCGAATTTTGTGATTAAATCTCATTTATTATTTAATTTCTACTATAACATGCATTAAAATATTCTTCTCAAGAAAATAATGTTTAAGTTTATGGTGTAATTGAAATATCGGTTACTTGAAACGGGGATTATTGATGAATACTAACAATTACATAATTATACAGGAAAACTCCTCAGTTTTAATCTTACAGCAAGAATTGATGACTGAAAAATATACATTAAAAGTTATATTTCCTAAAGGATTGAACGTTTTGGTCTGCGTTCTTTATTAATTTTCCCTAGAGCAGGTTACTCATTGTTCTCACGTTGGATTTTGATGTTATAATAATATTTAGTATCATCTGACATATTTGTTAGTAGCACATATTGTACAAACTAACCAAAATAATTACTTGCAAATTAACAGAAAATATTTTGATTCTACATGAAAATATGATCATATGTTAATTATGCTCGTTTTACTTTCGGGTTCCTCCTCCTCCTTGGAATCAACTGTGAGGGATCCGCTGTAGTTCAGTTGGTAGAGTATCGGACTCTTAATCCAGAAGTCGCAGGTTCGATACCCACCCAACCCAGTCTGTGTGGGCTTCCTCGGTGTTGTCCTTGGAAAAGCCACTTAGCTTCAATTTCCTCGACATGATAAAGTTAATATTGTGTTAAACGTGCCGTTAAAATAAATAAAAACAAAAAATTTGTCGATACATTATCGATAGACGCATATAAATAAGAGTACTGAAAACGGTGTATGATACCCCGCCAACAAAAGATTTGACCTTGAACGTCAGTAGTAACTCCAAATTTGGAAGAACCCTTTATTACCGAAAATGTTAAATGTTATGAAAATGTTGAAAAAGTATGTTCAAGTCTAGAAATGCAATACAAACGAAAAATCTGTTTTAAGTAACAGTGACATTGACCTTGGAGTTACTGAGCCTTAATCAATAGGCTTCTTTCAAAGGCAAAGGGAAATATATGTACCAAGCTGCGTTGAAATCTAGTAGTAGAACAATTAAATGCACAAGAAAAATCTTTTTTTATTTTAGTAACAGTGACCTTGATATTGAAACGTAAACAGACTTTGGTAAAATAAATAAGTAAATAAATAGTTGGACCTTAAGTTATATTTGTTAGTATAATGTTCCTTCATAAAGGATATCCGAATGAAACTTACCTCATTCATCTATTTTTTACACATACAATTCGGCACTATGGAGGCCCTGCGTGTATGAAAATGTGGCACGTTCCAGATGCTTTTTTCTTGATGCATTTTGTCTATTCGACTTTTTTTTTAAAAAAAAACAACAGTGTTTTGTATAGTGCATTAGATTATATTATTTAGTTTTTCATGCAACAACATCTTGAAACACGATTTTACTTATTAAAAGGGATTTTATTTTCAAAACTCATTGAATTATTCGACAAAGTTGAACAAACATCATGCTGAAAGAAGTTAAGGCTGAAATAAAATTCTGCAAACAGTAGAATCGAC
The DNA here is from genome assembly GCA_029931535.1 of Margaritifera margaritifera. Lineage (NCBI taxonomy): Eukaryota > Metazoa > Mollusca > Bivalvia > Unionida > Margaritiferidae > Margaritifera > Margaritifera margaritifera. Next base: position 35,526 of record JAQPZY010001169.1, on the reverse strand, counting down.
GAAATTAACTCGAATATTTAATTTCTTTTTTTTTAAATTTTGTGCAATTTTTGTTGGATATAATTAGTCTCTCGTCTTCTTTCAGACCAGTATATCACCGCCTTGTGTTTTTTTATATGTAATTTTTGATTCCACACGACTTATATTCAACACATGTATGGATGTATGGTCACTTCAAGTATTATATATATATATATATATATATATATATATATATATATATATATATATATATATATATATATATATATATATATATTGTATTCAGAGTATTATGATTATAAATTACCAAATCTATTATTATTATTATTAGTAGTAGTAGTAGTAGTTGTTGTTGTAGTAGTAGCAGTATTTGTAAGAGAATCGCTTTGAAAACTAGTTGTGGATGCGTAGGTGGTAGTGGGGGGTAGGGTATCACGATGAGTATATGCCAAGACATTTAAATAGGGGAAGAACTATATTATCATTAGGCCTATTGGCCCTTCAGTATACAGATATAAAACAATGACAAATTCCATGATGTGGAAGTGGCTTCGCCACTCGTGAAAATACTGAGTTTTTCACCCACTCGATGAAATATATCCGTTATTCACTCGTTTCAAGCAAATATCCTCTCTGTAATACACAGGTAAATAAATGAAAATATAATATCATGTAAAGGACTCACTTACATACGTGACAGAGTAAGGGAGAAAGTTATTATTCATTAAAGAAAAAAAGATTATGTCTGTTGAATCACGATATTATTTCTATAGATGAATACTTTAATATAAATAAATACTGGCATACATAAGTGTGTACTGGTTAAATTGCATGTGAAACGTCTGATAATTAGTCCTCGTTTAATGTGAAATCGAAATATGTCCCGACAAAAAGTGACCACTAGATCAAGAAGTTAATTAACAAATTAAGTGAAATATGTGAATTAAGCGAAAACACCCCGCGGACTATTATGTTTTGAGACAAATGTATTGACATTAAAACGATTATGTCTCGGATTTGTGCAAAAATTTGCCAAGTTTAATGACGTAACCCCCCCCCCTTCTTAACTCAATCATCATTTCTAAGAGAAGCATTGTTTAAACACATTTTCGAGCACATCGAATTTGTGCAAAAATTTGCGAAGTTTAATGACGTACCCCCCCCCCCCTTCTTAACTCAATCATCATTTCTAAGAGAAGCATTGTTTAAACACATTATCTCTCTCTCTCTCTCTCTCTCTCTCTCTCTCTCTCTCTCTCTCTCTCTCTCTCTCTCTCTCTCTCTCTCTCTCAATAAGAAACCTGAGATCAAAGAGAAATTATGTCTTTATTTATTGACAAATGGGTTGGATTGATATGCAAAATATGACACTTCATGTGCCTCTCCCCGACTGAACTTATTGCCCCTACAGTCCATAACTTCGGAAAAAATAGGATAAAGATAAGAAATGGAGTGTCAGATTTTTCCGACTTCTATTGTCGTTATTTTTGCATCAGGATATCATTTGTTATTATTTTCTAATGGGGTTCGAATTAAAACTGGGAGTTCGGTTGAACGCCACGAACCTCCCTAAATCCGCTCCTGTATTTTATCATAGGTTCACATCATTATTCGCATACTCACTGATTACACGGTGCAAGACCAGATACTTTCGGCACAGTTATGTAATGTAAAGTCCATCGTGAAAGTTTAATGTCAGATTCGCTAAAATTTATTACTTTCAATTTACTCTAATTCTTTTTTTCTCTTCATTATAACGTGCTTACTGAAATTATTGTTACAAATATAGGATGTGAAAAATATTGTTAATTTAAGCGAAATAAAAAGTAAATTAAATAATAAGAAATAATGCATAAATTTGAAACAAATATGACATTCTTTTGCAAATGCTTTCCGAAAGAGCAAAATGTACATAATATACATTTAAAATGTGTGTGTTGTGCTGGGGGGGGGGGGGGGGGGGGGGGGGGGGCGGGGGGGGGGGGGAGAGCATGGGGCATGTGCATCATACGCTTGGTTAAGAATTGCCGTCATTTTAGAAGTCATATAAACATATACTTATCCAGTCCTATAACAACGGTAGTTCATTAAACTCACACTGAGCAGGCTTGCTTCATGTTCTGTTATCATCACCTTGTCAAATATATTACACAGTTCTGCTGATCTAAACATATTTCTCGATCAGCATTGTAACCAGATACATCCAAACTGGAGAATAGAAAATCTGTGCTTGTTAACAAATTTTCAGGCACTCAAACAGAGAAAGAGAGAGAGAGATGGAGAGAGGGGGGGGGGGGGATTTATAATGCCGATGGTATTATCGTCCTGAAAATAATCATTGCAAAATTATTATTGATAGTAAATTGATTTGCTTGCCTAATAATCCTATCATACGCATAGAGGATAACAAGATCTTTAACAAGAACCTTAAATGTCAAGGTATTTATTATCCCTTATGTTGACGATATTGTTATTCTTGCAGATAACGAAAAAGATAGTCAGAAACCTTTCAATGAATTCTGTATATACTGCAGAGAATGGAGATTAAAAGTCAATGTAGAAAAAAAATAGTATTTGGTATCAAGGCAATCTAAGCCTTTTTATTTGGAAACACATCACTGGGAAATAGTTTATTAGATTTTATATTTAGGGCTACTTTTTAAACACAATAGTTCATTTCATTCGGTAAAAAGAGAATCACTGTAGATGCTAATAAACAAGAAATTTGCTTTTATTATTGGATTTACAATTCAAACTATTTTAAAATATTGCTTTGCCGTTATTGTTACATTAATGTGCGATCTGGAGTTTTAATGATAATTATGTTATCGAATATGTACACACAGAATTCTTACGAAACGTTGTATTTTTGAGAAAACAAATCCAGCTATGTATGTTGTGTGGAGAAACCAGTAGGTTGAACTACGAGCATTTTTATCAAAATTTTAGAGCTGATATATTTTGGGTTCGATATCTTAATGGAAAGAGGAGTAACATTTAAAAAATATTATATGATATTATGTTACACTCTGTTACTGCCGGTTATGGAATTTTAAATGGGTTTCCGTTATCAAACAAATTTTACGTGATTTAGGATTAATTGATGGTTATCTCAGTCATTCCTCTCTATTGGTAGGTTGACTTATAAATATATACAAACTTCGCATTTTAGGGTTTTTGATTCCTCTAAAAGTTGAGCTTATTGGATATTTGAAAAACTTTTAAGTTTGAATCATTCTTAACATGTATGCCACAAATTAGAGAATAATGTTAACAAAGTTCCGTACAACGAATCTGAGGTTTTCCAAATGAAACTGGAAGGTAGCAAAACTTGGATATATCTGAAAGAAAATGTGAATTATGTGCCTCACAAGATATATTTGATGAATTTCACTATTTTTTTTTAATATCAATATTTTGCTGAAATAAGAAAATAATATATAAGTAAGACGTATCTCGAAAAATTAGTACGTACAAATTTAGTGATTTGCAAAATAATAAAAATCTTAACATACAGATAAGAACAAGTAAATGTAAGGAACTGATATTTAAATCATTTTGTACCCATATAAACTCATAATAGTTATGTCTATCGCCGTCTCATCGCATGTTGTCATGTATGTCCAAAATATTGATGAAAATATCCCCTTCTACCCTTCGCTTCTCCATCCTCTATACCACTACCATTAATAATTTGTATTTGTACTTAATCTCATATGCCTATTGTTAGACCTAACCTAGCAATGTTCTATTGGTTCTGCATTTTAACTATGTAACTGATTTGAGGGTTTGTAAAAGATACTATATTAGTAAGAATTCATTGTTTAATATGAGAGAGAGAGAGGGGGGGGGGCAAAAAGAGAGAAACCCTCTCCCAAAGTACTACTTGTATGCTCATTCTTCTGTGTGTATTTTCACCAAATATATTTGTGATATTTGATATTATAATTAACTGCACTGAGTAGTAAATGTGCTTGTTTTATTTTCTCAATATATATCCCTTCTCCATAACACGAATTTTTGAATTTTCAAAATGGTTTTTGTCTCTGAAAGTTCACAACTTTATATGCATAAAAACTATAAGAAATGATCGGTTATGGTTGCATATTGAACATATGTATTTTCTAAGGCTGAAACGTTTACATGTGTAAACGGCTCTGTTTAGTTTACTGCCTGTAAATGTTCACAAAATCAGTAGCTGTGTACATGATCATGCATGTGGTACATGGAGTGTTAGCCGATGCGCATGTCCAGACAGTTTTTTTTCCGGTTGCATTATCAATATATTCTTGATGCACCTATATGTAGCAGCATGAAACAATGTCACAACGATCCTAAAGTTGTTTTACCTAAATTGTCAGATATATTCGACAAAGACCTTTCTTACAAACTGAATCATGTCATAATATTTTGTTTTGTTTTGTTTTTGTTGGCTTTAACGTTACTTTTAACACCTTATTGGCTATATAATGCAGCAGAAATGGGAGTTAAGTGGATTTTTCAATGACACACGGAGGCAGACAACCCGGGCTGGCCTGGGTAGGTATCAAACCCGCGATTTTATAATATACGAGTCCGACGCTTTACCAGCTGAGCTGAGACATATTAATATTCGAGCAATTGCGATTGAATTCACTTGTATCCAGGCCGTAAACCTGTATAATTTGTCTATTAAGTATATCAAAGGAATCCTGGAGACCAACGTAGCTTTCGAGAATCTAAATCGATAAAGCGCTTTTCCCAATCTCTATTTGTTCAGTAAACTATTTCTTATTAGTATTGCAGTCCACAGCACGTGCTCAAATTAACAATGCAACTTAATTGTTCCCTTGTTAAAATAAGTTGAAAGGTAAATTCAATGCTTTTTGTAAGGATATTTGCACATATGTGGCAATTGATCCTATTTGGTGAGCTGGGGCGTCGGTTCGAACTGCTTTCACACCTAAAGGCAAATACATTTTTGAGTAAACCCCGGCCTCCTTGGAGGTCGGAACAAAGGATTAGTTATTATCCATGGAGGAAAATGTGCTCATCGAACTCATATCACTTGTAAACATTTTGTAAGTAAAATATCATAGTCTCCTTTCAAGCAAACTTACAATCTATATCGACACTTTGAATGGTGAAAAAATAATATATTGATTTGTTAGTCAGCTCTTCAAAGGTTTATGCATCTGTTTTCCGAGTTTGCACAGTCGTTTATTCAACACCGTTATATTGAATTTCCTGCTACTAGACTGCTGTTCGTATAGGTATTTTTTTTATCTCATGTACATTACCATTTAAGTTTTGCAATCGTATCTCAATATAACGGTATAATAGATCAAGGCAATTCTTCTTTTATACGTCAACCAGATTTAGCGTTTGTGATACGAAAAAAAAAGACTTCTTCGATTAAGCTATAAACAAAACATTTCCTATTATCATGGAAGATAAGATTCATTTTTTTTAAAGAAAGGAAAGCTGACTGTTTCAGTGTTGTGAAAATTATCTTTTAATTATTACGAGTGTATGATGAATTACTAATAGAGCCATAGTGATTAACAAATTGCTCAAATATTTCAAAAACTTGTGCTATTTCTGTGGATTTCTTACAAAGAATAAAAACAAGTAAAGTAGAAAAAGAAAGAAAGAAGAAAATTAGGAAGAATGTAAATAATATGAAAAGTATCGATTAAACAGAGTAAAAAAGGCGAGAGAGAGAGAGAGAGAGACAGAAGTATTTGACAATTTAGCTTTGAGTCAGCAAGAATCATATAAATATTTTGCTTTATATTATTTGTACTGATGCATGCTTGCCCACTTAAGATACATACACAAACACTGAATATAATTATGAAAACTGTTTTATGTTTTATGTCGTAACTGGTACCATGTACAAGTTTTTACAAAAAGCTATTTTTTCAATTACCTTAAGATCGACTTGTCAAATTTAACTCTAACGCTGTAAAGTGGAAGAAAGGAACGGTTACCATTATTATTTGTTTAATTACTATGTAGACAATTCATTGTTATGCTCCTTTACAACAATGATGATGGTAGTGATGATGATGATGATGATGATGATGATGATGATGATGATGATTTGTAGTAGCAGCAGTAGTATTAGTAAACTTAATGTTACAATATCTTAATGAAAACTCAATTCATAGCACATATACTTTCAAATAGACAACATAAATCTTTGATATAACAAACTACAGTTCATATTGTACGATGTATTTCTTTTCGAAATGTAAATGGCTGATATGTAAATAACAGATAAACTGTACCATCAGACCTGAGAGGATAGAGTCTCTTGCCTATCGTAATTTCTCTGAACAATACCTGCATAAATCTTATCAATTTATTTGAAAAAATGGTGTGTACTACATTTGCAAAACCGTCTATTCAGTTTTCATTTGTTCAGATCTTTCTAATTTGGCGAAAATATGTTATGAACGGTGGGCTATTCATTAATAAATATATAATCGATCTTCCTCTCTGTGTTAAATGAAAATATATAATACATATTTGTCTATGCTTACATATCTGATCTGAATCCTGTTAGATCTTCTTGATGCCAGCTTCAATAAGTAGTTCGGTACCAAAGTGCGCGAGAAAGAAGAGGAGCTGACCATTGGGTTCTGATGTAAAATGTATCAAGGAATCTATTGCAAATGAAATTTATTTACACGATGCGGTCAGAATGTACAATATTTGACAAAATATCGTCACATTCACCCCCTTGTGGAAGAGGGTTGGTATTTCGATCCTAATATTTGACAAAATCTGGGCTGTCATATAGAACGATATATCAATATTGATGTAAAATTGATGAAGGAATCAATTGCATATAACATATTTTACGTGACGCAGTGCGAATTGAGCAACATTTGCAAAACAATCATTACCCTCACCCCCTTGTAGAATAGGGTTGATATTTTCGTCTTAATCTTTGGCAAAATTAAGGCTGTCATACATCACCTCATATCAATTTCGACGTAAAATTTATCAAGGAATCGATTGGAAAAGGAATGTTTGAGATGACGCAGTGGGAAATGTGCAATATTAACAAAATATTGTTGTATGTACTCCTTTCCTTCATCTTCGCCTTCTGTAGTATTCGCTTACCCTCCCGTTTGTTTGTAGCCCTCTACCGATTTTAAAAACGGAGGATATAAAAAAATGCACAAAACTTAGTCATTTCATCCATCAATTTATCATTTCTAACCCGAGTTTCGCCAGGGGGTACCTAACACTGTCAACTTTTTGGCGGAAGCTGTCGATGTAAACAACCATACAGACGACTCACTGTCCTTTTCTGGTTTCTAGAACAGTCCATTTCAATAAAAACTGTGTCGTCTGCATTCAATATTTGCAATGTTTAGTTTTAATGATTCTAAAAAAACTTGAACAAATAAAAAGGAGGAACTCTTGTATACATGTGTTCAAAGAGATGTAACTCCTAATTTTAGGAATTATTCAGAGCTTGTCGAAGACGGTGAACTACATCACATCTGTTACCTGAAAACATAGACTCGCCCATGTAAATATGGCGACCGTGTTACTAAAGAAACTCCCGTTTGATTTGAAACGCCAACAAGTTGATAGTGTTAGGGACCCCCTGACGACAATCAGGTTAGACATTTTTTATATCCTTGATGCTTTGTGTTTAAAAATCGGTGTGTGTTTGTGAGGGGGGGGGGGGGGACAAACAAACGGGAGGGTAAGCGGATACTGTAGTAGGCGATGATGAAGGAAAGGAGTACCAACAACGATATTTTGTTAATATTGATATCTTGTGATATGTTGTTAATATTGATATTGATACTATAGTAAAAATATTTGTAAAAATAATTATATGACCGAACTACTGGTTAAGCGTGAACACAAGATAACGATTGTTATAGTTTCTACCGAAAGTAATAGTAAAGTGTACATGGTGTCACTAACAAATAGAAAATTAAAGGAATAAATTTGCTACGATTAGATAACCGAGTTTTCTTCATATGCGGCCATTTGCTTTGATCACATGACAATATGGCGTTGGTGTTCACCTGACTTCGTATAGCGGAGTTCCACCCAGGGAGCATACGAATCAGGGAACCAGACTAGGCAATTTTATGGAAGCGTACTGCGCATGCGCAGAAATTTCACTGTTTCTTGCGGGTTATAGGTCCTTAGAACATAACCTAATTTTTCAACCAGTCGTGCGCCATTATTTGTCTGATTAAGTGCCATACTTAATGGTCAAAACTCTCCAGTGAATTTGACATCCTATTGGCTATCAGCTTCACTGGTGACTTCTAGTTCTAGTCCTAGGAAAAACACAGCTGAATGTAACGAGGTACGAGTAAAATCCAGGTCAGGAGGGATCAGACTATAGTTTGCCAAAGAGAGAGAGAGAGAGAGAGAGAGAGAGAGAGAGAGAGAGAGAGAGAGAGAGAGAGAGAGAGAGAGAGCTGCTGAGTTAAAAAATAATACAATGGTCTAAACTTGTTTATCTACCTAATCCTCGAAACTAAACATCACAAAAAAGCGATTCGTTTACCATCTTTAAGAAGCAAAAGGTTTTTCACCACACTTGGAATACTAACTGTCAATGTTTAATCCGTGTCATCAATAAGCCTGTCATTTATCTTGAATTAAAAATTCCATCCTGAAGAAATGTTTGTGGCATAGAATTCCTGTATTTTGCCCACTCTTTACACATTTGGCGTGTTTTCTTGGAATTCCTTTCTCCCGGTACACTTTAAAATCACTCACATATATGGGCGATGCAAAGCGACTGAGGTTTAAATAAACCAGACAAACCCAAATGTCTGCCATGCTGTCACACTCGTAAAAACAAAGTTAGAAAACAATGTTGTCGCACCTTGTTTAAAGAGAGTGTTATATCAACAACAACAACCTTATCAATAGCCAATGAAAAATTAGGTTATGTTCTAAATCAGTTAGTTCATATTAAGTGAAATTTTAGTGGCTAAGAAGAGGCTCGCTCGCTCCGCCCTTTCTTAACCAATAACATTTCTCCTTATATGAACTATTACAAAGGAGCCAGCTCATACACTGTTAACACCTATTCGATAACTAACAGGTAAGAATTTGTTGAGTCACAAATCAAGTATATTCAATGAATTATTTGCTGTTAAGATTCTCTGATGCTGAAAGTCTTGACTCTGATAAGTCTGATGTCAAATTTGCTGTGGGAGTGTATTAGTGGGCGGAGAGTAATCTACTGGGGATTCTGTGTCTACCATATCATGTCGACGTTGGCGCTCTATCTTGGCCCAGAAGATAGCAAAATACCCATTCACTGTTCGTTTTTCGAAATAATTTTTTTAAAATACATATTTCACACTACTTTTATCTGAACAGGCATCACTGGTCACCAGTGTTGCACCTTGATAAGCTTGTTTGATGATACAAGGTTTCTTGGGATTGTGGATTTCTGCTTTAACGCGATTTTTCGGCACATGAGAGGCTATTCATGGCGGCAAGTATATTTGGTGCAGGAGGAACCGGAAAAACCCCGGGAAGAACCATCGACCCACAGGAAACCACTGGCAAGCTTTCTCACATACGCACATTGGCCGAGTCGAGACTGGAACCCGCGCGGATAGAGGTGAGATGTCAGTGATCTGTAAACTACCTTAGACCACTCGGCCACCCGGGGCCCTGGTTCCATGGGAGTCCGGTGACTTAACATTGTTGCTAGGGAAAAATGTTTAATTAGGTCACCGTGTATTTCCTATGGAAAATGGCGCGTGCTGGGTTCCTAGACGGTCCGTTGACTTAATATGATTGAAGGGAAAGCCTTAAATCCAAGAAGGCAGCCAGAAGTCTAAATCCAAGATGGCGCTCTACAGTTTCGTATAGGGTTAGGGTTTTAAAGAAAAATAATTCCCCAGGATTTCCTCACTGGTTATCCTGGCTATTTAAAATATACCTTGTAGTTCTTAGGTGTTGTCAAGAGAACTTTTAATTCCCTTAACTTGGGTGCATGATTGATCGGTGCAATTTGGGTTATAGAGTATTCAGCTTGGTCTTACTTGAAGTGTGCACCTATTCAAAAACTGCTAGCTCCGCTTTGTCATTTTCTCTTCCTGGACTTCAATGGTAAATTGTAAAAAAAGAGCCGATAAAATTTTTAACTTTTTCTATATTTTGTAATTCATTCATTGTACTTTCAGAAGCTGGTATTGCATACTTGAGTGGCACTCTCCAGTTTCGTACTTTGCATAGGGTTTGATTTTTAAAGAAAAAGAATTACCCAGGTTTTCCTCACTGGTTATCCTGGCTATTTAAAAAAGACCTTGTATATCTTAGGTATTGTTAATAGAACTTTGAATTCTCTTTATTTCGGTGTATGATTGTTGGGTGAAATTTGGGTTATAGAGTGTACAGCTTGGTCTTACTTAAGATGTGCACCTCTCAAAAAACTGCTAGCTCCGCTTGGTCATTTTCACTTCCTGGACTTCAAAGGTAAATAAATAAAAAAAAGAGCTTATAACTTTTTTTACTTTTTATATATTTTGTAATTCATTCATAGTACTTTCAGAGGCTGGTATTGTCTGCTCTGGCAAAATTCGTTTCCCTATTTTAATAACTGCTGAAAATAGTGCACTTTTGACTAATTCAGGCTGATTTTTCGAGTACTTTGGAGCGGCCATTTTGTCTGCTGTGTGCTTAGATCATGTCCAGTTTCCACAAGTACAATATGTAAAGAAATTTCAGCCACAGTACATGAAAGTAACATAGAGGTATGCCAACATTCTTTGCATTGTGCATGTTGGAAATTCAAACAACTTCACCTTACACCTGTCACTCTTTCACAAGTGCGTGTTGCAAATGCAAAATACTTCATCTTACACCTGTCGCTCTCTCAGAAGCATGTATTATCTGTAGAGCGTCCCCTTAGTCTTTCCCTATTTTAATAACTGCTAAAAATAGTGTTCTTTGGAATTATTCAGGTTGATTTTTCGAGCACATGGGAGCGGCCAATTTTGTGCTTAGATCATGTACAATTTCCACAAGTACAATATGTAAAAAAAATTCAGTCACAGTACATAAAAATAGCATAGAGGTATGCTAACATTCTCTTCATTGTGCATGTTGGAAATTCAAACAACTTCACCTTACACCTGTCACTCTTTCACAAAAGTACATAATATCTGTTGAGCGCCTCCAAAGTAAAAATGTAAGATGTCAGGTACTTCGGATAACTTCAGATGTTATCGTTTAGTGTAGATTTTGGATATCCTGAGATTTTATCGTTAAGTCTATCATAAATTTAGGATATCGTTGGATTTTATCGTCTGGCGTAATTATAGTTGGATATCTTCAGATTGTATTGTTAAGCCTTGTCAATTTCGGATATACTCAGATGTTATCCTCAAGTCATGTTATTCGTTTTGGAAATTCTCGGATTTTATGATTTTATCTTATAAGAAATTTCGGATATCATTGGATTTTATCGTCAGCTCATTAAAATTTTTTTGATAATCTCGGATTTTCTTGTCAAGTCATATATAATCAATTTTGGTTCACCTCATATTTTATCGTAAAATCATATAAAGTTTGGAATATGTAAGATTTTATCGTTAAGTATAATTTAGATATCCTCAAATTTTATAGTTAAATTAATATCTATATTTATATCGTTAAGCTAGAGTATAAATTTCTGAATACCGCTATCTTTATCATAAGATTATAGAAATTAGAATAACACATAGAAAATACATTTTCGTACAAACCTGAAGTGAAAAGGGTGGCTCTCATGTATTCTTAATGGACTCCCAAGATTGATTTTTTTAATAAAAAAAATCAATTTTTTGTATTTATTGCTTTCAATAAATACGGTTGTAGAAAAAGAACGTTCTGACATCACCCACCCTCTCATTTAAATAAATAAAAAAAATTAAATAAATAAAATAAATAAAAAATAAATACAAAAGAATGAAAATAAAAATAAACAGAAATAAAAGAAGAAGAAAAATATCATCTATACCCGATTTCCGAAGATGCGGATGGGGTGGGGGTAGTTGGGGGAAAATGTTTAAGGACAAAAGAGTAATTTTCCCCTGCAGTGGATTTAGAGGGCCTCACAACCCCCCTTCCCTAAGAAGGAGGTGGGTTGGTGGGGTGGGGAGCTGAAACTGTAAAATTGAAATTGCACCTAACATTTATAGCAGAATTGAAAATTAACATAAATTTTTCTGTTTGACTTATAAAAATAGTTGAAAAATTACAAGTCATTTATTTATTTTAAGAATTTTCAATGTGAAATAATGAATGTAGAACGAATTTTCCTATTCGACTTATAAATATGTTCATAATACAAAAAAGATTTTTTCTTGAAGAAATTAGTGATAAAAAAATGAAGTTTATATCTTTAAGAAAAATAAATTTAGTGACAGAAAATAACAGTTAATGAAGTCTGATTTATTAAAATGGTTATGCATACATTACATGTACCATCTATCAAACACAATATTATTATTGTGCATTCATTAAATGTCTGATTTAGTGAAATGGTTATATATTAAACGTATTCTATATTCTCCTTTAAAGGGCTACATATATTGATATTTTTCTTTCAAAATATCAACCAAAATAGTTAAAATGTATAGAAAACTAAAATTAACTAAACTGTAAATAAACATGGATGCATTAAATGCATGCTTTATTAAATAGAATATTATCCTTTGTGCATTCATTAAATGTCTGATTTAGTGGAATGTTCATACATTTATGTTATATTCTTCTTTAAATGATTACGCATATTGATTTTCTTGTTTTTCAAAATATCAAGAAGTTTAATACATATTTAGTAAAATTAATTAAAATTTAAATAAACATAATAAAAAATGTGATACAAATATAAGAACTATGTCTCTCTTTTCCAAGAGTTATACTTTCTTTCAAAATAACTAATATTTAACAAAACTTCAAACAAAATATTAGAATTATATCCCTTTACATCTGATAATAGATAAGGTGTGTATTTTTTCTATGTTGATCATATAAACAAACAACTTTTTAGTAAAAGAAGTCAAGTAAGCACAGGCGTAAATGAAAAGACCCTCCATAGGCATAAAAAGGACATGACTATTTATAGATCAATTTCTGTTAGGACTTTGTGACGCCATAATCGTATACATTCATTGGTATGGCACTGTAAAGTAAGTTACCGTTTGTATAATCAAGCATTCACAATTGGATTTTTATTTCGACAGCGAAACAAAACAAGGATGTGAACCAAAGCAATGAAACTTTACATTATATTATGAACTCTTTCTTCAACTTTAATTCATAATATTCAATCTTTACATTTAAAATTATGTTGGATATAAACCAAGGTAAGGACACTTTACATATAATATTAACTGTTGACCTTTGAATAATGATATTAGATATTAAAGTCATAATATTCAATCTTTACAATTAGAATTACATAAAAAGATTTACAAACAAGTCATAATATTCAATCTTTACAATTAGAATTACATAAAAAGATTTACAAACAAGTCATAATATTCAATCTTTACAATTAGAATTACATAAAAAGATTTACAAACAAGTCATAATATTCAATTTTTACCATTAGAATTACATAAAAAGATTTACAAACAAGTCATAATATTCAATCTTTACCATTAGAATTACATACAAAGATTTACAAAGATCATACTCAGTCCTGTAATACAGAATTTCATTAGAAGATTCCAGAATCTGAAATTATTACTTTTTGCTTCAAATGAAAATAAGAACAAAATGTTAAAGATTATACTCATAATTTATTAAAAGTAGCAATATCTGATATTAGATTTAATAGAAGTACAAAACATTTATATCAAACTTACTGTAAAGATTTTAATATTACCCCTACTGAAACGCACAGTATAAGAGAATTATTAGTAAATATTCCTGACTCTATTGTATAATGTTTTGTTCTGTTGCGTAAACAAAATCTAAACAGCAATGTTGTTATACATGTAATCAAACTTTTAAAGATTGGCATGAGATATATCTTCACAAGAGGAAGTATAAACATTATAATGAACCAAATAAACATGCAATAACACTGCACGATGCATGTCAAGCTACTTATAATCGTCAAAGAATAATAGATCAACCTTTGGATTTAGTATAACGACATTTTTCAAATAGTGCAAGACGAACAAATTCAAACAGAACCAGAACAAAAACTTCATACTAGTACAGTACAAGAAATTTCAGAAAATCCTCAATTGACTAAAGAACATTATACAAATACTGAAAACCAAATTATTTAAGATGAAAGAATCTGTCATTTAATTCATTCTGTTAGTGACAATGTTGGTAGTAGACTTATTCTTCATGTATGATTAGCTTTTCCTACTTTTTATTTAGAACAAAATGGTATTTATTTCAGATTTTCATTAACTGGAACATTTTAAAATTAACAAAACTGAAAGAAAAGTTACTCTACTTGATCAATAAAGGCAATAATAGGGATTAAGTTATGTTTACAGAATTGTGAGAGGATACTATTAAAGTTGGTTACAATTATACTTATAATGTTGTAGATATTCGTCGTTACTGATATCCTCCAAATCATACAAGTACGTCCAGCTAATAAAGGTTTTGTACTAAGACGTGATCATTGTTTAATTTTTATCAAAGTGAGTAAAGTTTTGTGTAATACCATCTTAAGAGGTATCCATATTTGTTTTATATATATTCTAGGAAAGAATTGTAAAAAAAGCTATTTGATTAGAGACTAAGAATTGTGAATTATAATTTCATTTATTACAAGATAGAATTGTAATATTTTATGTTTTGTTGTTTTGCATACAAATAGTTAATGATTCTAGTACAAGGAAGAGCTCTCCCTCGTCCTCGGTAGCTGATGTCCTTCAAGCGGATTTTTACCGAGTATTGTATTGAAGCTTAAGGAGAGTGTGTGTGTGCTAACGAAAACAAAGTTGTTTTAACAAAGATGTTTTGGCGACAATATAGCAACAAAATTAACAGATTTTATAAAAAATTGTACAGGAAGTGGTCTTGATTATATATGGTCGTTGTTACCATGACAAAACCACGTAATCTGTTACTTGGAATACATCAGGATTATACGCTGAACATCCCGTATAAGTTGTGTAGAAATTACAATCTTCTACCGAAATTAATAATTCGCCCAACATACGGATCTTCAGTATGATGCCACTGCATAGCTATCGTTAGGTACAAGTCATTGGGTCGCAGAAAAAAATATATCTTTTGCATTTTTGTAAAATTTCTTATTGTTGTTATATCTATATAATTATTGTGAAATTCACAGGATTCGAACTCAGATGAATCTTACTGGAATCAAACGTCACCTCGCACTAGCGACTTAATATTTGTTATTTTACAACATTGTGCTTACTTCGAATAGCTGTTGGAGAATTGGTTATATATATATGTGTGTGTGTGTGTCTGTGTGTTGTGTGTTTCATCAACTGGAGTTTCATATTCCCCGTGTTCGCGGTACATATTATGTAACGGCTTAGGTCTTCATCATCATGGGACATATTATTATATATTGGCATTATTTAGCCACCTTCAATTTTTCATTAGATTATGCAACAAGCAAAACATTTGCTTCCACTGATGGATATATTATGCAGTGATGGTGGTGCAGTTGCTTTTCAAGATAGATAAACAATGTCAAAATAAGTTTTAGATGCTTTTCCTGTGATCTTTTTTGTTTGCAAACTGACAGAAAAATGTCAGTAACAAAATTGGTTCAGGATGACTGCTGCCAAATTCTAAAACAAAATCACATGACAGATACAGGATTTCAAACCAGTACATTTAAAAATTTTGATCAGTAGATTGGCTTCTAAACCAGTAGATGTTTTATCAGCATAAATTGTACGTGTTTTAATGGGATTGAAAACATAAGTGCAATTTTTTTAATAATATGTATTCTTTTGAACATAAATCTGATTAAGATTCTGATGGAACATGTTACAGTAATAATTAATATGAGTCAGTATATTGTCAATTAAATGAAAAAGGAAGAGTTGTTCACTGCAAAGATCTTTTTTAATATCAAATTCAATTGCATTTTTAACTTCATTCACAAGATCACTGTCTAGTGACCACTTATGACATTCATTGTGCTTATTAAGCTTCACACTTAACAGGCTGTCAATAGTTCTCTGGTTCAGATTTCCACTTTAATCACTTTGTATTTTGTGAAGAATGGAGAATGTTCCCTCTGTATCAGCATTAAAATGAGTCAACGACAGGACAACCATGCTTAGCCTGCAAAGACGTTAATACTTCAGTTTTCCTGTTGATGGGTTTGTAAGGTTGCTGACTGCTCTCCAATACTCCTCCAAGCTATGTTGACCCCGAGGAGGAAGTTCCTGCTTAACTTGGGATATATTCCTGAGTCTCATCATAAAGGGCTTCTATCTCTTCATAGCTAATGTTCCAAAAATATGTTGGCAAGTTTCACCACTGTAAATTAAAACAAGTAAAGAATGATTTAGACTTTAAATAAACAATGAAAAAATACATAATACATTTATGATTTTACAAATAATTTATCCCAACTTTAAAATGAATTATCTTGTAATATATTGTTAACTGATATATTTCGTCTATTACTTGAATTTAATTTTTGTGCATGAAAACTTCAAAGTGTTTATGAAATCCAAAATACATGTATGCATACCTTTGAAACACATAATGCAAATTCAGGACCTGTGCTACACGCCTGCATACACTTAAACTCAGATATCCATGAACTGTTGATCTTGTAATAATTCTTAGCCAGTGGTTTCTTAGCATTGGCAGAAAGCACACGTTTCGGCCTTTTGACATAAATTGAAGAAAAAAAAAATGTAAGTGCTGTCCGTAAATATTCCTATTAAAACATCTTGAAAAATGCAATAACAATTAAACAAGAAAAAAACAATACTTACTAATACTCTAGTGTGACTGCTGAAATAATTTTTTACGGTTGGTCTCTACATTTTATCTCCTCCGCCAGAGTCGACCGATTTTCATCAAAGCCTCAAACGACATAATGGACCACCTATTAATCCCTTTATTAATTATAACACACACAAAAAAAAAACGTCCTGCAGTTGGCCTTAAACTCCTCAACTTACAACAATAAGGTAATCAATTAATAGCTTGCTGTGTACATTTCTTAGCTGTTCTTTAACAATTCTAATCCCATTACTCTGCCACACATCATCGCACTGGTCGTTGTACTGGTGGAACATTTCCGGTCCCCAGTAGACTGGTTCTGAATGGTTTCTCTAATGTGTTGACAGAACTCGTCAAAATACCGTGATGGTTTTTTTTTTAAATTAAATTTTTAATAAAATTCTTTTAATTTTAAAAAGTGGTAGAATTTGACTATAAAACGGTATGTGCGGTAGACGGCCTTTAAAACAATATTTCTGGACTACTGCTGGTAGAATCACATGTATACATATCAATAGAACCTAAACTAACGTCACTAATTAGATAAGAAATGTCCACATTTTCAGAGTTTTGCAGAAAACAAAGATATTATCGAAAAAGGAGTCTAAATCGTATTTTGACCTAGTTTAGTGTATTAGATCACATGCACAAACATTAACTGCAAGGCTAAATGTTCGAATGGCAGGATGTTAAGCATTATCCAAAATCACTCTCACCAAGTTCCACTTTCATGCCTACAACTAAGTTATTCCAGGAAACTTAAACACTTTGTTTAATCTGTTGACAACATAGTAATTAGTGTTAGAAAAGTGGGTAATTGTGACTGTCCTTCCCTTTGCATGGTTGATAATAATGCATGGAATGCTTGGACTAAATCTATGATGCCTAAACTTAAATCATCCAAGGAAACTAAATAAAGGAACAGCGTAAGAAAAAGTAGGTCTATGTAACCTATGCTCCCCTGGGATGGTTTAGAATGATGCAAAAGAGTTTCTAAGTCAATTCCATGAAGCATAATGCCTACAACTGAAGTTATGCCAGAAAAATGAAAAACTAACACCCAGGTTAACCTGTAAACAACAAATAGGTTTTATAAGAGTAGGTAAATGTGACTTGCTTTCCCATGAGTTGGTTTTGAATAATGTAAGGAACACCCTCCTGATCCAATTACATGAAGATATCATGTATGGAACATAAGTTCTGTCATGCAACTATAATGCTCAGGTTAACCAAGAAAAATAGGTCACTGTGATAATATTTTCTCTGGTGAGGTTTTGAATGATGCAAGGCATGCCTTGACCAAGCTCACTGGAGGTATCATGTCTACAACTGAAGCTAATCCAGGTCACAAAAACTCTAACACTCAGCTTAACCTTTAAACAACAAAGTTATAATTGCAACAAAAGGATATCACTGCAATCTACTCTCCCCTTGGACGGTTCAGAATCTTACAATCATCAAGACTGACCAGGTTCCATGAAGATGTAATGCATAAATCTTGAGTTAATGGGAGGCAAACAAACTTCTTACAATTTAGTTAACCTGACTGTGGATGACACTTCTGACACCAGGGATACTACATAACATAAGCTCTTCTGTACTTCGCACAGGTGAGCTAAAAACGTGGAATGGACAAACATACCACGAGGAGATGCTTCCCATAAAGTTACATAGACATCAGACTTAAAGCAAAGAGAAGTAGGAAATACAGATTGTTTATGGACAACACACTTTCACATAAGCTCTCTGGTCTTTGCTGAACAGAGCTAACAACCTGCTTACAGCAATAATAGTTTCAAATTTCTATGATGTATGGATAGATGATTATGAATAATAAAAACAATTAAACATCTACTGTACTCCTTTAATAACATATTACATAACGCATCAATTTGTAAATCATATGATAATACTTCATTATTTTAAAGTAATTTTAAAGGAATAATATACAACTTGCAATCAATATCTGTTAAACAAATTCATCATTTTTTCCTAAACATTTGAAAACGACATAC
The DNA here is from genome assembly GCA_029931535.1 of Margaritifera margaritifera. Taxonomy (NCBI): domain Eukaryota; kingdom Metazoa; phylum Mollusca; class Bivalvia; order Unionida; family Margaritiferidae; genus Margaritifera; species Margaritifera margaritifera. The sequence goes on along the minus strand of JAQPZY010001169.1, from coordinate 16,576 downwards.
TGAAATTGCTCCAGAAAACTGATAATATGGGGAAAAACATTTTGGACTAATATATTTCATAATCTAACAATCCACTCACTTATGCTACCAAAGCTGGTTAATATGATTCTCACACCAACGCCAGTTTACAACCTATGTGTTTGACATTACGATGTCACATGTCAATCAAGATTTAACAAAAGGCTCAAGTGGGCATGTTATCACTCACCTGCTTACATAACTTAACAGTTAACCATTTCACCAAGCAGGTTTATGTAGTATTTAGTGTAAGAACGCATCCTATGTAAAATATCTCCCAAACTTTATATCAAGTTGATTTTATCGATTGTACTATATTCTGATAAACATTCTTTCAAAAGATAAAGGCATAATTAATATGCACAGTTTCTTCGCTTAAAATCGAAGTCATTCAGATCTTGATAATAAACCCACCAGATAAAAAATATGGCTTCAAGAGTGGTACCAAGATCAGTCAATTTGATGCAAGAACACTTCTGACATTAATGTGTGGATCCCACTTTAAAAACTGTGCAAGATCTTGATGATATAAGCCCATTATTCCAATTTTGAAAACATTATGGCCCCCAGAATGGTAATAAGCAAGATCACCTCATAAACATGCACGGATCTAGCTTATTATTGATACAGTCGAAGATCTTGATGATATAAACATATATTCCAAGTCTGATCAAATTGGGTCACAAATTAGGCTTTCAGAGTGGCAACAAGTCATGCCAATCATTAATATGCGTGAATCTTATTAATTATCAAAACCATCCAAGATCTTGATGATATAAGCCGATATTTCAAGTTTGTTCAAAATATGATCAGAAATATGGTTTCAAGAGTGGCAACAATCTCGGCCAATCAGATGCAAGATCACCTCAATAATTTATGCATGGATCTTGCTGAACTTGTCTGAGATCTTGGTTATATACGTATATATTTCAAGTTTGATCAAACCTGAATCAGAAATCTGGCCTCCAGAGTGGTAACAAAGTCAGCCAATCAAATGCAAGATCACCTCTTTAATATGCATATATCTTGCTCAATATCGAACCCATCCAAGATCTTTATGATACAAGCCCATATTTCAAGTCTGATCAAAGTCAGGTCAGAAATATGACTTCAAGCATTTTTATTTAGGGACAACTGTATGTTGTAAGAAGTATTGTAATAAAACTCCACATCTATATAACCATCTGTCCCGAAGGAGTAAGATTTTCGAGATATGTACCATGCCAATCATATTGGATTTTGAATCAGCACAACATGTTGCCTTTTCATTTTGGTTGGTGGTTATAATGGCACTTTTAACATATCACTAGCTATATCATGACAAGGAAACAGGAGCTACATGTAAGTGCCTTTCCCAAGGATACACTGAGGCAACTGACGCGGGTTAGTCTGGGTGGGTATCTATCCCATGACCCTTGGATTACAAGTCCAATGCTCTACCAACCAAGCTACCGTAGCTAACTACATGATGCAATAAATGTAGTGAAAACCCCAAACTGATTGGACCCTTGATTTTGTAGAAGGGTAACAAGATTTTCAGTATGGCTGCCATGACAGTCATCTTGGAAGTTGAATAAGCACCACTTTCATTTAGGACCAGCTACATAATGAAAACCTCATGTTGACCATTCTTTTATGAGAGTAGCAATTAGATTTTCAAGATCACATGACATTATGGGAGCCATGTTGGATGTGTGACAGACCCAATTTTCATTTAGGACAAACTAGACTTTAGTGCGATTGTCTGACAAAAGTGTTATAAAAATCCATTAAGTGGTTTAGGAGGAGTAGCAATAACAAAATTGTCTAACAGACAGACAGATGCTAGAGGATGCTTATATAGCATAAGCACTGTTGGTCTCCAAACAGTAAAGCTAATAGGCTGTCTACATTTGCATGTATATTTGAAAGGTTAGCCATTATGACAATTTTTCCAGATTATGTACACACACAACATTACTTAGATACAAGAGGCTCTCAAAAAACCTGGGGCACTACTTAATGAGAGGACTTTTGTAGGAATTTGGAAAGGTTCACACATTTTCAATTGTATTATATAATTCCTTGACACATAGAAGCATGACATAATAATGGCTAAAGAGCAGTATGTTTTTTTTTTGCCCACTAGAAATACACTAAGTCCATATTTAAAACTGGTGCATGCTCAGCTGGTTTGTTTTCAATCTTACTTAACTCTAAATTTTGTACTTTTTTGTATTCTCATTTTTCTGCTGATATAGACTGTTATATACATGTATAGATTGTCTTTTGATTACATCACTGCACCATCTTTTTTATATCATACTACCATGTGATAAAATGAAAGGCAGTCTTGTGGTGATGTGTTTCAAATATAGTTTTGTTTGTTTTTGTTGGCTTTAACAGTACTTTTAACACATCATTGGCTACATCATGCTGAGGAAGTGGAAGCTAAATCTTGTTCTCAAGAACACATTGAGGCCAATGACCCGGGCTGGCCTGGGCGGGTATCAAACCCATGACTCTTGAATTACTAGACTGCCATTATCAACTGAGCTAATGCTACTTCAGTTTCAAATATAGATTAAAGTAGGTATTGGCTTATAATACAGACAATGGTAATAAATATATACAAACACAAACTTGAAAGTGAAGTTCCATAAACAGATACATGAAATTGGGGGATCAGATATACCCGGTATACAAGAATACAAGCAATAAAGTGGGGTCAAAGAAACACAATTGAAACTGGAGTCCCATAAGCACATACTTGAAACTGGGGTGGGAAATTCAGGTCTGATTCAACAAGAACAATCAAACAAGAGGCCCAAGTGGGCCTGAGATCCCTCACCTCTTTGATATTTGCCTAATAGCCAAGGCAAGCGCAGCTGGCCAAGTAATCTGCATCAGTAGGATGTTTTCCGTTTAAATTTCTTCCAGTGCTGTTGATTGCATTTGTTATGAAAACAACTGTTTCAAGGTTTCTCTGGTTAATTTATCTTCATGGGCCATCAGCAACATTTGTCCAAGCAGTTTTTCAGAAGTTGTTGAAAGGTTTTCTATTTTTAGTAATGATGGCCATATCTGAAGGCAGATTGGCAGCATTTGTATAAAATTTAAAGCCCTCTATGCCAGAATACTTTCTGTCAATTTGTATCACATTTCTGTTGAGTGGTTTTTGTGAAGAAATAATTTCAAAGGTTTGTCTATTTTTATTAACAGTGACTATATTTGATGGAGGATCAGTATAAGCTGTATAAACTTTAAAACCCGTTATGCCAGGATGCTTTCTGTCAAATTTGGTGAGTGGATTTTTTTAAGTAATTAAAGGTTTTTATATTTTTAGTAATGGCGACCATGTTTGATGGCAGAATAGTATCTTTGTATAAAATTGAAAGGTATTCATACCAGGATGCTTTCTATCAAGCTAGGTCAAATTCTGTTTAGCAGTTTTTGAGAAGTAGTTTAAAAGTTTTTCTATTTTTATTATTGGTGGCCATATTCGCTGGCAGATCAGCATCATCTGCACAAATTTGAAATGTATTCATAACAGAATGTCTTCTGTCAAGTTGGGTCAAATTCTATTCAGGGGTTTTGAAGAAACTGTTTAAAGGTTTTATATTTTTAGAAAAGGTGGCCATATTTGAAAGGACTTCATGCCAGGATGCTTTGTCAAATATGATCAAATTTTGTTCATTATTTTAGGAGAAGTCATTGAAAGGCTTTTCTATTTGTAGTAATGGCATCCATACTTAATGGCTGATTGGCATCATTAGTTTGTACAAAGTTTAAAGGCAATTATGCCAGGATGCTCTGTACTAAGTTTAGCTGAACATGATTAAGCAGGTCTTGAGAAAAGGTTGAAAATAGCAATTGTTCATGGAGAGGGCTTTCTATTTTTAGTAACAGTGGCCATTTTTGAAGGCAGACTGGCATAATTTGCATAAACTTAATAGGTCTTCATGTCAGGATGCTTTCTGTCAAATTTGATCAAATTCTGTTCCGACGGTTTTAAATAGAAGTTGTTTAAAGGCTTTTCTAATTAAAAAAATGAGTCATATTTGATGGTAAATACAACTGGATAAATGTATTTCCATTTTTAGTTGATTTTTTTCTTTCTGCCCCTCGTTTCGAATTATTTGGGCACATTTCTTCAGAGAATATCATAGTTTCAATGCAATACTTGCTTTAATATATGATTTAGTTTTCTTCGCTATATTCTGCCATTTTTTTTTCACACTCTCCGTGACTGATTCAAAATGTCCTGAATCAAAATATTCTTTGAAAGTTCTAACGCCTGCTATTTCCTTTACCTCTTTCAACAATCGACCAAGTTCCCGCATCTTGCTTGGAACAAAATTTGCTGTGTGCTCCTCATTGTCCTTTTTTATTCCATAGGTGCTGGCCATAGCTAATTATGAGAAGGTCCTCTTGTATTATTTTTTATATTTCATCATGTTTCATGCTGTTCACTACATTAGAGTAAAATGTTTCTGCCATATTTTTAGGAATGAGAAGCAATTGTTTGACTTACTTCATGGCACTTTTCTTCTTGAAACTCTCTGAAGATTTAGTGATACAATACTTTTTCTGATGTTCTGACAGTTCCTTTTTGCAATATAAACCGTTGCAAGAAGGGCAAGGAACAAACTCAGATTCATCATGTTTTCTGTCAGTGAAAGCACTATTTGATGGTCTATATTTAGGAATCAATACTCCTTTAATTTTTTTTATATGTCTAAGTTAAACTTAGATTCACCTTCATTGCACAGCCCTTTCCAACTTTGTCTGTGCTCCCGTGAATTCTTTGGAAATAAAATTATGCTTGCAACCTCCAGTTGATCTGAATGACATGCTTCATAATGACGTTCAATTGTCCCCACCAATTTACCACAGAAACGGCAAGCATGAATTTTGGATTCATCAGTATTTGTGGTCTGAATTATAATTCCAGGTGTAAGAGAATCCCATATCAATGATTATAGTACTACAGTCCTCTGATGAATTTTCATCAACCATCTCTTTTTCTTGAGCATCTGTTGGATATTTCATCTGATATTGCTGTTCAGTGCTTTTAGGAACCTCCTGCTCCTTACATGTGTACATTCCTGTAAGCAGATAAACTAATGTCAGTGTCAGCATACAGCATATTTTTCAATGTTGTTATGATCATCAGGAAATGTGTTTACCACAATTCTCGGACGCAGCCAACTTCTGGTAAATTATGTTGTATTAATGAGATTTCAGTGTGCTACATTGTGATTCAAAAAAGTTTAACTTTGTTTGGATATTATTTGAAACTAAATTATATCAGATATTTTTATTTAACAAGAATTCTGTCAAATAAGGTGTCTTGCCTGCTCAGAGGCCATCAAAAAACATTGGATTTTTAATATGAAAAACTTTAACCCACAGCTTAATGAAGATTCTAAATGATCTTCAACTTGTCCTATCAATGCATGTACAAACTCATCTCATACCCATTAGATGTATACATGCATATGGTTAAAGGGTGGGAGTCATTAATAGTTGCAAGTTATAGCCCAGGGGCTGGTCTTTTAGACTAGGTGATTGACCCAGAGGCCTTTGATAGAAGCAAGTGGGAAGTCAACTCCTCATACCCGTCAATGTACATATGGTTACAGGGGTAACGTTCTTAACAGCTTTTACGTTTTGATCTAGGGGCAGGTCCGCTACTCCTGATGCATAACCCTTAGGCCCAAGTTGTGTAGGCATCTGAATAGTTACTGTCTAGTGAAGCTAGAGTCCAAATATAAAAGCAATCCCTTAAAGGGTTTTGGGCATTATGACAGCTGAAACAAAATGTAAGTGAAAAATGAACAAGCTTTTCAAGTGATCTTGCCCTTGTCCCCAGGCAAGACCCTATACAGGGTCAGCATCTAAATGGGTACTGCCTATTGAAGCTCAAGTCCAAAATACAAAGCAATCCCTCAAAGGGTTTGGAAACTATGACAGCTGAAATAACTCTGACCTTAAAAACTAACCAAGTGTTGACACCACCAATTGACCAAATACAAATTTAAATTTTATGGGGATTTCAATATACAGAAGGTTTGGTTTTGAGGGATTTCACTGTACAACAATAACCACTTGAGCAGATGCTGAGCAGAAACCATGATATTTGCAACTTCAGGTATAACCATATATATGAGGTACACAAAGATGACCATTTCATTCACTGTGTGTATAAACCAGCATAAAAACCAATGAACACAGAAGATGTCGCAAAGAACCATTTTCTCACAAGGAGTTACTGTGCCCATGTTCTTATGTACTTCCAAGTTGAACAAAGCCATATTGTTATGTATGATGTTTATATAATATTATAAATATTTTAGGAAATTATAAATGTTTCTTCACTTTAATATTTGCTTAAATCTTCATGTTTATCAGGAAAAACATGTTTAACTAGTGTCCTTGAATTAGGTTGTTTTAAACAATATGTTTTCTCAATTTGAAGGTCAAGGTTGAATTTTTGTTTACAAGTAAAATTCCAATTAAGATGACACACATTCTAGAACATTCTGTCATGTGACCAATCTTTATATATATATCATGTTTGGTGGACATTTATTCAGTTTTGACATTACCATCAGTCTTGTAAAGAGCTATTACAGTTGTGAAAATTCATTCCAAATTCTAAGAGAGGAATTATTTTAAATATTCATTGGATTATAACAGTGCTCATAAACTTTTGGATTTTGGATTTTTAATTAATGATTTTGGAATTTAACTGAACTTATTCAGAGATTTAGCAATACTTCATTTTGACATCATCACATCAAGATTTCTAGTACATCAGGACTTTGGAGACCATTAGCACATCATAGCATTCAAGGACACAGCCGTGAATTCGGAACATTCTCTATTTAGGACTTGTGATTAGAACAATCATTCTTATTGGATTATTAGGATTTCAAAACACATTACTGTAAGTGACTTTTTTGATTTTTCATTTTAATTATCTAGTAATAAATTACTTGTTGATTTTTACTTGATTTGTTGGTTTCACTTTCTTTCTGTTACATTTGTCTTAGACCATAGAGTCGTAACAGAAATTGGGGGCTCGTCCGGGATCTGAATTTCATTAAAGCATATTAGAGATATTAAATTTATCTTTGAAATTCATATTGATTTTGTCTCGGAGAATATTTTTGTCTTTGGCAAAGATTTTTAATAGAGAAATTTTTTTTTGTGTGTGAAACCAACAAGCATTTACAATGGCATCTAATGTTCAGAATTTCATTTCAAAACCTACCCAGGAGGGGTTAGAGTGCATGAGAAAGGATGAGTTGCTAGAGCTTGCCAGAAAATACAGTCTATCTGAGGCAAAAGTATCATTGACAAAACAGGAGATAAAGATTATTTTGATTCAGTATTTAGTAGGAAAGGGAATTTTTGATAGCAGTGCTTTACGTTTGAAGAGAAAGCCTGTATCTGGTTCTGACAGGAAATTAAGGGAATTAGAGTTAAAGAACCAGATTGATTTAGAATTGGCAACGCTTCAGATTCAGAGAGAGAGAGAAAGAAGAGAGGCAGATACAGATGGAGAGAGAGAAGGAAGAGAGGCAGATACAAATGCAGAAAGAAAAGAGGCAGATACAGATGGAGAGAGAGAAGGAAGAGAGGCAGATACAAATGCAGAAAGAAGAGAGGCAGATACAGATGGAGAGAGAAAAAGAAGAGAGGCAGATGGAGAGAAAGAAAGAAGAGAGGCAAATGCAGATGGAGAGAGAGAAAGAAGATAGGCGGATACAGATGGAGAGAGAGAAAGAAGAGAGGCAGATACAAATGCAGATGCAAAGAGAAGAAAGGGAAATGCAATTTAAATTAAGAGAATTAGAACTGGCAAACATAGCACACTCCACTCCTTTAAACACAAGTCCAGGTTTTGATGTTACTAGATATATTAGGTTAGTACCCCCTTTTCAGGAAAAAGAAGTAGATAAATACTTTCTTCATTTCGAAAAAATAGCTGAAAATTTGAAATGGCCCAGGGAGCATTGGACTTTGTTATTACAAAGTGTACTTATTGGCAAAGCTCGTGAAGTCTACACTTCACTGTCAGTACAACAAAGCACCGATTATGATGTGGTTAAGGAGTACATCTTGAAAGCTTATGAGTTGGTACCAGAGGCATATCGACAAAGGTTTAGGAATTGTAGAAAAGAAACTGGACAAACTCATGTCGAATTTGCAAGGGATAAAGAACAACTATTTGATAGGTGGTGCTCAGCCAAGAAAGTTGATCAAGCTTATGATAACCTCAGACAGCTCGTATTAATTGAAGAGTTCAAAAGGTGCATCCATAGTGATGTTAAAACCTATCTTGACGAGCGGAATGTGGAAACTTTGGAAAATACTGCTCGTATGGCTGATGATTATTCCTTGACTCACAAAATTTCATTTGGCAATAAGTCGTCCTCTCAGCAGTTTTCTGGTAAAAAACCATTTCAATCTCATTCGAGTACTTCCAAATATCACAACAGCACAACTGTTAGGAATCAAACATCTGATAAGACTGATCAGAAATCCTTATCTCTTCCTACGTGCACTTATTGTAAAAAGAAAGGGCACATTATTTCTGATTGCTTCAAGTTGAAAAATAAGCAACAGAGAAAAGACAGAGCTTTTCCAAATGCTTTTATTTCTACGAGGTCAAGGTCACGGTCTTGTATTGAAAGCAATACATTTGTTGGGTCAAACAAACCCCAGTCTGATTCTATTTTGGAGGCTTATGAACCATTCATGTCAGAAGGTTCTATATCACTTATTGGTGATTCTGCCAAGCCTATCCCAATTAAAATATTAAGGGACACTGGAGCTTCTCAGAGTCTTTTATTATCAGGTACTTTGCCTTTGTCTGAGGAGTCTTCTTCAAGTGAAAGTGTTCTTGTTCAGGGAGTAGAGTGCGGCTTTGTAAATGTTCCTCTTTATTGTGTAAATTTGGCATCAGACTTAGTTTCTGGACCTGTGACTGTTGGGGCAGTGACTTCTTTACCCATAGAGGGTGTTCATTTACTACTAGGCAATGACCTAGCTGGAGATAAGGTTGTGGTTAATCCACTTGTAACTGACAAGCCTTGTTTGGATCAGAAAGTTGATCCTGTCGAAACTGAAATCCCTGATTTGTACCCTGCTTGTGCAGTTACTAGAGCTATGGCAAAAAGAGCTCTTGAGAGTGATGTTGATCAGGATATTATTCCTTTAGCTGACACATGTATTGGTCAGTCTTTTGATGAGGTCACTTTTTCCTCAGGTATTGATCAATCAAATGGTATTGATCACAGTGATCCTCTTTTGGCAACTCATTCTCTTTGTTCTACTCAGGGTGACAAACGACAATCTCTTGTCGTTGAACAGGAGCAAGATCCCGAGATATCTTGTTTGTTTCAGAGGGCTATTAGTGAAACTGAAGCCACACAAGTTCCAGTGTGTTACTTTGTGAAAAATGGGGTCCTTATGAGGAAATGGAGACCACCTGATGTACCCGCTGGTGACGAGTGGTCAGTGAGCTATCAGATTGTTGTTCCTAAGTCATATCGACAGGAAATTCTTAATTTAGCCCATGAAACTCCTTTGGCTGGTCATTTAGGAGTCCGTAAGACTTATCACAAGATCTTGAATCATTTTTATTGGCCGAAACTCAAAAGTGATGTTTCTAAATACTCCAGATCTTGTCACACTTGTCAAGTGGTAGGAAAACCCAATCAGAAGATACCTAAGGCTCATCTGCAACCTATTCCTGCATTTGATGAACCATTTAGTAGAATAATGGTAGACTCTGTTGGTCCTTTACCTAAAACCAAGTCAGGCAACCAATACTTGTTGACCATCATGTGTGCATCTACAAGATTTCCAGAGGCAATTCCTCTGAGAAATATAAAAACTAAAACTATTGTGAAAGCTTTGGTGAAGTTTTTTACACTTGTTGGCCTTCCCAAATCTGTCCAGTCAGATCAAGGGTCAAATTTTATGTCTGGAATTTTCCAACAAGTTATGCATGAACTAGGCATCCAACAGTTTAAATCTACTGCCTATCACCCTGAAAGTCAAGGTACTTTGGAAAGATTTCATCAAACTTTGAAGAATATGATTCGATCATATTGCTTTGATACAGAAAAGGATTGGGATGAGGGTGTTCATTTGTTGTTGTTTGCTGTTAGGGAATCAGTTCAAGAGTCGTTAGGTTTTAGTCCCTTTGAACTAGTTTTTGGTCATACTGTCCGTGGACTATTGAAATTATTGAAAGAGAAACTTCTTTCAAATGAAGATTCAAAGATTAATCTTCTTGATTATGTCTCTGATTTCAAATACAAGTTGTCAAAGGCCTGTGAAGTAGCAAGAACTAATCTTCACACTACTCAGTCAAAAATGAAATTAAGGTATGACAGAAATTCACAGGAAAGGAGTTTTAAACCTGGTGACAAAGTTCTGGCTCTCTTTCCCATACCTCAGAATCCTCTTCAGGCTAAATTTTATGGTCCTTATACCGTTGCAAAGAAAGTAAATGACTTAAATTATATCATTAACACTCCTGGGAGACGGAAACAGAAACAACTTTGTGATATAAATATGTTAAAGGAATATTTTGACAGAGATAGCTCAGCTAATTATTCAGTTAATTTAGTTGTACCTGTCCCACACAGTGAAGATATCAACGATGGAGTACGATCAGACTATAGTGACTCTGGTATAACCAATCTTCGGAATTCAGAAATCTTGAACAACCTAGACCAGAAACTTTCACATCTACAACAACAGGAAAGAAATGAACTAAAACAGCTATTACATGACTATGAGCACTTGTTTCCTGATGTTCCAACACGAACAAGTAAAATTTATCATGACGTTGACATTGTAGATTCTGCGCCTGTGAAACAGCATCCTTATAGGATGAATCCTCTCAAACAGAACTATCTGAAGAAAGAAATTCAGTATTTACTGAAGAATGATTTCATAGAGCCAAGTAAAAGTAACTGAAGTTCACCATGTATTCTTGTTCCCAAGCCAGATAATACATTCCGTATGTGTACTGACTATAGAAAAGTCAACAGTGTCACCAAAACTGATTCATTTCCAATCCCAAGAATGGACGATTGCATTGATAAAATTGGAAATGCGGAATATGTCACCAAGTTTGACCTTTTAAAAGGATTCTGGCAAATTCCACTGACGGAAAGGGCAAAAGAAATTTCAACATTTGTAACTCCAGATGGACTTTATCAATATAAAGTCATGCCGTTTGGAATGAAAATTTCGCCTGCAACGTTTCAACGTCTGATGAACATGATAACATTTGGTCTTGATAATTGTGACGCTTATATCGATGACGTCATTATCTACAACAACACCTGGGAAGATCATTTGGAAACCATTCGAAAATTCTTCGATCGACTCAGTGATGCGAATCTGACAATTAATTTGAGCAAAAGTGAGTTTTGCCATGCTTGTGTCACATTTTTAGGACATATTGTGGGACAAGATCAAGTTAAACCTATAGAAGCTAAGGTCAAAGCTATCTCTGAATTTGAAGTTCCAACTTGTAAAAAGCAACTGATGCGATTTCTAGGTATGGCTGGATATTATCGGAAATTTTGTTCCAATTTTTCCAAAATTGCTGAACCTTTGACAAGTTTATTGAGTAAGAAAGCCAAATTTCATTGGTCTGACAAGTGTCAGGAATCTTTTGACAAGTTAAAGGCCATGCTTAAGAATGCACCAGTTCTTTCTGCACCAAATTTCAGCCAATCATTTAAATTATCTGTTGATGCAAGTGATGTAGGGGTTGGCGGAGTATTGATTCAGGAAGACAAAAGTGGTGTGGATCACCCTGTGTGTTATTTTTCTAAAAAACTAAACAAGCACCAGAAAAATTATTCCACAATTGAGAAGGAATGTTTGGCTTTGATATTGGCTTTACAGCATTTTGAAGTGTATGTCACCTCAGCTCTTTCTCCATTTATTGTGTACAGTGATCACAATCCCCTTACTTTCATCAACAAAATGAAAGATAAAAATCAGAGATTGTTGAGATGGAGTTTGATATTGCAAGAATATAACATTGACATCAAACACATTAGGGGAAAAGACAATGTGATTGTAGATGCACTCTCACGTGCCTAGAAATGTAATATTGCTTGATGCAATTAAGTCCAGTATCATAAAACATGTTCTTATGTAATTTTGGTTATTATAGTATTAGATGTATATTCAAAAGAAAGCTTTATTATATAAATCTTTCTTTTTCTTTATTAGGGGAGGTGTTATGTATGATGTTTATATAATATTATAAATATTTTAGGAAATTATAAATGTTTCTTCACTTTAATATTTGCTTAAATCTTAATGTTTATCAGGAAAAACATGTTTAACTAGTGTCCTTGAATTAGGTTGTTTTGATCAATATGTTTTCTCAATTTGAAGGTCAAGGTTGAATTTTTGTTTACAAGTAAAATTCCATTAAGATGACACACATTCTAGAACATTCTGTCATGTGACCAATCTTTATATATATCATGTTTGGTGGACATTTATTCAGTTTTGACATTACCATCAGTCTTGTAAAGAGCTATTACAGTTGTGAAAATTCATTCCAAATTCTAAGAGAGGAATTATTTTAAATATTCATTGGATTATAACAGTGCTCATAAACTTTTGGATTTTGGATTTTTAATTAATGATTTTGGAATTGAACTGAACTTATTCAGAGATTTTGGAATACTTCATTTTGACATCAGCACATCAAGATTTCTAGTACATCAGGACTTTGGAGACCATTAACACATCATAACATTCAAGGACACAGCCGTGAATTCGGAACATTCTATATTTAGGACTTGTGATTAGAACAATCATTCTTATTGGATTATTAGGATTTCAAAACACATTACTGTAAGTGACTTTTTTGATTTTTCATTTTAATTATCTAGTAATAAATTGCTTGTTGATTTTCACTTGATTTGTTGGTTTCACTTTCTTTCTGTTACATTTTTCTTAGACCATAGAGTCGTAACAATATATTTTTAAAAGATGGGAGGACAATGGTCATCAAACTCATATTAGGTCTTGTGGTTATAAACTTTAAGACAATATTTTCATATTTCGCGGCATGAAGCGATATTGTACAGAGACATGATGAATATACAAAGAAGAAACCTTCTATAGCTCACACAGCTTCATTGAAAAGGGGATAAATATGAATGTGCTACCTTATTCCACCAGTACAAGTTCTTTCCATCCCCAGATTTGTATCTAATCTCTTCACACTGTCAATATTTCTGGTTGGAAAGAGACAAAGCCTTGTGTAAAAGTTGTCAACTTTCAACTTCATTTGTGCATTGCATGCCTTGGTTCTTTCTGCAGCATCATTCACAAAATGACACAGATATCCTCCTGTGGATGTTGCATCTATACTAAAAGCGAAAGAAAATTTAACTTAAAAAAGCTGCTATCCTCCAATCCCTTAAATAGAACAATGATCTTACCAATTATCTGCTCAAGCTGTCTACTAAAACAAAGCCATCAAGTCACATTAACCTTGATCTTGACATTAGAGTTGATTGGGAGATCAAAAGAACACCACCCACCCCATGACATATAATAAGTATTTTTTAATTATACTTACAATGCAAACATGCTTACATCAAATTCTAAAGGAAACATTTGCAAGACATGAGTAGTCTTTTCTCTAATCCGAAATGCATTGGAATGATTCAAAGTACATATATAATTATATCTGAGGGCAGATATCTGTATATCTGTAAAAGTGTTGTACTTTACACCCCACTGATACTATGGAACACTATAAGGCAGGAGGTTGTGTACCAAATTCAGCATGTCTGAATGGTCCTTATTACTTATTCTCATCACACTTTCATTTGCATTTGCCTGGCATTTGTCTAAATAATCCTGATACAGCATATGCTGAATGGGTTGTAAAAATATATTTCATCATCATCCTTTCTAGTGTTAATATTCTACAGAGCTGAAATGAATACCAAATTTTCCTATTCTAATATCTATGGCATGTATTCAGATAGAATTTGAATATTCATTGATGATAATAACGCTATCAAACGATCTCTTCTTCCGAGTTCAATATTTTGGGGGTCTACCATAGTATTATTGCCAATTCCCACAACCCCGCAACTATCCTGCACTGAAAACACCGTAAACGCAGTCATTTAAATTAAATTAATGAAATTAAAGCAATCTTGAGTAAATGTTCTTTTGGATTCAGACTAAAATTCAAATGAATGTAGGTGCTATTTCCATCTTTATCTTCAAACTCAGTATGACCAAAATGTTTACTGAAGGTGCACTATGAGCAAAAAAGACAGTAAATCTTGTTCAGCTAAATGCTGGGATTATTTATAAATAAATTGTATACAAATTTTATCCATATGAAAATTGCAAAAATTGACTTTCATTGTAACTTGACCGGTGTTAAAAATTCATGCACGCAGTCGATGACTCATTTCTGAATTTCAACATGTAAAAACTCCAATTTAGACTGATTTAGAGGATTGTAAGTACTTGTATTGAATCCAATAGTGTACAAACAGTGGTGGCGCGAGGGTTTGAGGCACCCAGGGGAAATGTTCTTTAATGGCGTCCCTACTTGGCCACAGAGAACAGTTTTTATGTCAGTTGCCAACCTCCCTCCTCCCCCCCCCCCATATAAATTTTGTCAAGAATTGCCCCCGTTACTCTAAGATGAGGTGAAATACTATTAACATTTCAGCTAAAAAAAAATGCCCCGCCCCGTGCTGCCACTCTGCACACATTCCCAACTAAGTCACTTTGCTGAAAGGATTTGTTGTCTTTGATATCCACCCTGTTCTATACCATGTTTTTTATGTCATGCAGTGAATAAGCCACTTTCAACTGATTTGTTATACAGGTTAATGCTAATCTATTACAGTACAGGGTAACAATAACCACTAATCAGAACAGAAAGTAGCCTATTCAACAAGATACATTACAATTTTTTTATATACCCTCAAAACTTGATCCATGTAGAAAAGAGATGAAGCAGCAGGAAAACTTCACATAAAAGTTATCCACAAATGACCAGTCAAGTACTTAAATTGTACATGGGGGGGGGGGGAGAGTTTGGAATATCTCCTTTACATTTATATAAGTTATAAATGGCTAAAAATGCCAATGTTGTAAGAAATTGGCATGGAATTGGCGAGGGGTCAAAATATTGAACTGTGCAAGTTAAGCACTTTGTGTTGTTTCGGAGTAGTGGAGTGGGTGTTATCGATAGTTTTTCCCCTTTTTACTGACAGGAAGGAGAGCCTGTGGTCGGTATGGTCGATTTCCGAATCTGATTGTAGGTTTCACTACTAAGAAGGTAAACAGAAATATTTAAATACTGATTTTCTATTCGAACATGTGCCAACAATATTTTGATTCTAATGTTCGGCTATTTGTTTCAGCTTGACTATTCCAATATACATGGTCACTATCTCAGGGTTCATTCTAGGCTGTGCCCTTGTGCCAATGACCCTTATTTTTCATCTTTGGTGCAATAAAGTACCCTCCATGGCACCCATAGGGCACTTAAAAGAGACCTAAGAAATAAAGATCAAAGATCATTATGATTGGTTTTCAACTGAACTGAGCTCATCCCAAGCTTACTGAGTAGAGTGCACTCATTGCCAAAAAAGCATAAGATGATAAATTTCATTGACTGACAGGAATGTCTTACTGATTTTGATTAGCTTGGTCATCAATCGACAGTACATGATCCATGATTATTGATGAAATCCAAATACACCTCTGCATCAATAACTCTTGATGAGGTCCATAAACATAGATCACAGCATAGTCAGGGACAGGAGATAGCAAGGAAGGTTCATATCTTGGTTAACAGTTGGAGAATTGGGTGGTGGGTGCTAGCAACTTTCATCGATACATGGGAATTATGATCTCCTACACAAAAAATATTCATCTAATGCATTTTAATATTTAAGAATATTATATCGGAATTAGAAGTCAGTTAAAGTCAATAAATTGATGCAAGACTTTTAGCATAAATTAAGTTGACATGCAGCACTCGCTTTCGTGTATAAGTGGAGTAACTTCCCTTTTAAGGTGAGAACACGTGTATTCATTGTAAGCAACACTAATGAACCAAAGCTTAATTGCTGATTATATAGTTTCGTTTTCCTTGAAAATTTCCAGTTAGCAATACAACTTTGACTAACCCTGACACTGGCCAGACCAAGTGGAAATCCGCAAATAAAAAAAAAAATAAACAACCACACTAGCAACCATAGTGCCCTTTTTAAACTAATCGGAAAGCGAAAACGACCTTCGGCCCAGACAATTCTTATAAGAATCATACAAAAACACAACCCCACGTGCCCGACTAAACAAGCCGAAATTCGCTGCAATGTCGCAACCCACACCTCCCGGCCCAATAAGATCGTTTATAAGCCCCCTTCAAAAAGGATTTCAAGAAGTCCGAAACGCAGTTGTTCATATTTGACAGCGCTGGTACCCAATGCCGAAAAAACAAACTTTATGCACATTTACATTAGAAAAA
>JAQPZY010001654.1:6887500-7059089 GCA_029931535.1 Margaritifera margaritifera | reverse complement strand
ATCTGATTGACCATTAACTCTCCCCCCCCCTCCACACACACACAAGATATTCCTGCCCAATTTCTGCAAGTTATCATTTGATGATGAAAACTTGTGTTTCGAAACTAAATCATCTATATGTAACTAACTGTTACGACTCTATGGTCTAAGAAAAATGTAACAGAAAGAAAGTGAAACCAACAAATCAAGTAAAAATCAACAAGCAATTTATTACTAGATAATTAAAATGAAAAATCAAAAAGTCACTTACAATAATGTGTTTTGAAATCCTAATAATCCAATAAGAATGATTGTTCTAATCACAAGTCCTAAATAGAGAATGTTCCGAATTCACGGCTGTGTCCTTGAATGTTATGATGTGCTAATGGTCTCCAAAGTCCTGATGTACTAGAAATCTTGATGTGCTGATGTCAAAATGAAGTATTCCTAAATATCTGAATAAGTTCACTTAAATTCCAAAATCATTAATTAAAAATCCAAAATCCAAAAGTTTATGAACACTGTTATAATCCAATGAATATTTAAAATAATTCCTCTCTTAGAATTTGGAATGAATTTTCACAACTGTAATAGCTCTTTACAAGACTGATGGTAATGTCAAACTGAAAAAATGTCCACAAAACATGGTATATATATAAAGATTGGTCACATGACAGAATGTTCTAGAATATGAGTCATCTTAATGTAATTTTACTTGTAAACAAAATTCAACCTTGACCTTCAAATTGAGAAAACATATTGATCAAAACAACCTAATTCAAGGACACTAGTTAAACATGTTTTTCCTGATAAACATTAAGATTTAAGCAAATATTAAAGTGAAGAAACATTTATAATTTCCTAAAATATTTATAATATTATATAAACATCATACATAACACCTCCCCTCATAAAGGAAAAGAAAGATTTATATAATAAAGCTTTCTTTTGAATATACATCTAATACTATAATAACCAAAATTACATAGGAACATGTTTTATGATACTGGACTTAATTACATCAAGCAATATTACATTTCTAGGCACGTGAGAGTGCATCTGCAATCACATTGTCTTTTCCCCTAATGTGTTTGATGTCAATGTTATATTCTTGCAATATCAAACTCCATCTCAACAATCTCTGATTTTTATCTTTCATTTTGTTGATGAAAGTAAGGGGATTGTGATCACTGTACACAATAATTGGAGAAAGAGCTGAGGTGACATACACTTCAAAATGCTGTAAAGCCAATATCAAAGCCAAACATTCCTTCTCAATTGTGGAATAATTTTTCTGGTGCTCGTTTAGTTTTTTAGAAAAATAACACACAGGGTGATCCACACCACTTTTGTCTTCCTGAATCAATACTCCACCAACCCCTACATCACTTGCATCAACAGATAATTTAAATGATTGGCTGAAATTTGGTGCAGAAAGAACTGGTGCATTCTTAAGCATGGCCTTTAACTTGTCAAAAGATTCCTGACACTTGTCAGACCAATGAAATTTGGCTTTCTTACTCAATAAACTTGTCAAAGGTTCAGCAATTTTGGAAAAATTGGAACAAAATTTCCGATAATATCCAGCCATACCTAGAAATCGCATCAGTTGCTTTTTACAAATTGGAACTTGAAATTCAGAGATAGCTTTGACCTTAGCTTCTATAGGTTTAACTTGACCTTGTCCCACAATATGTCCTAAAAATGTGACACAAGCATGGCAAAACTCACTTTTGCTCAAATTAATTGTCAGATTCACATCGCTGAGTCGATCGAAGAATTTTCGAATGGTTTCCAAATGATCTTCCCAGGTGTTGTTGTAGATAATGACGTCATCGATATAAGCGTCACAATTATCAAGACCAAATGTTATCATGTTCATCAGACGTTGAAACGTTGCAGGCGAAATTTTCATTCCAAACGGCATGACTTTATATTGATAAAGTCCATCTGGAGTTACAAATGTTGAAATTTCTTTTGCCCTTTCCGTCAGTGGAATTTGCCAGAATCCTTTTAAAGGTCAAACTTGGTGACATATTCCGCATTTCCAATTTTATCAATGCAATCGTCCATTCTTGGGATTGGAAATGAATCAGTTTTGGTGACACTGTTGACTTTTCTATAGTCAGTACACATACGGAATGTATTATCTGGCTTGGGAACAAGAATACATGGTGAGCTCCAGTTACTTTTACTTGGTTCTATGAAATCATTCTTCAGTAAATACTGAATTTCTTTCTTCAGATAGTTCTGTTTGAGAGGATTCATCCTATAAGGATGCTGTTTCACAGGCGCAGAATCTACAATGTCAACGTCATGATAAATTTTACTTGTTCGTGTTGGAACATCAGGAAACAAGTGCTCATAGTCATGTAATAGCTGTTTTAGTTCATTTCTTTCCTGTTGTTGTAGATGTGAAAGTTTCTGGTCTAGGTTGTTCAAGATTTCTGAATTCCGAAGATTGATTATACCAGAGTCACTATAGTCTGATTGTATTCCATCGTTGATATCTTCACTGTGTGGGACAGGTACAACTAAATTAACTGAATAATTAGCTGAGCTATCTCTGTCAAAATATTCCTTTAACATATTTATATGACAAAGTTGTTTTTGTTTCCGTCTCCCAGGAGTGTTAATGATATAATTTAAGTCATTTACTTTCTTTGCAACGGTATAAGGACCATAAAATTTAGCCTGAAGAGGATTCTGAGGTATGGGAAAGAGAGCTAGAACTTTGTCACCAGGTTTAAAACTCCTTTCCTGTGAATTTCTGTCATACCTTAATTTCATTTTTGACTGAGTAGTGTGAAGATTAGTTCTTGCTACTTCACAGGCCTTTGACAACTTGTATTTGAAATCAGAGACATAATCAAGAAGATTAATCTTTGAATCTTCATTTGAAAGAAGTTTCTCTTTCAATAATTTCAATGGTCCACGGACAGTATGACCAAAAACTAGTTTAAAGGGACTAAAACCCAACGACTCTTGAACTGATTCCCTAACAGCAAACAACAACAAATGAACACCCTCATCCCAATCCTTTTCTGTATCAAAGCAATATGATCGAATCATATTCTTCTAAGTTTGATGAAATCTTTCCAAAGTACCTTGACTTTCAGGGTGATAGGCAGAAGATTTAAACTGTTGGATGCCTAGTTCATGCATAACTTGTTGGAAAATTCCAGACATAAAATTTGACCCTTGATCTGACTGGACAGATTTGGGAAGGCCAACAAGTGTAAAAAACTTCACCAAAGCTTTCACAATAGTTTTAGTTTTTATATTTCTCAGAGGAATTGCCTCTGGAAATCTTGTAGATGCACACATGATGGTCAACAAGTATTGGTTGCCTGACTTGGTTTTAGGTAAAGGACCAACAGAGTCTACCATTATTCTACTAAATGGTTCATCAAATGCAGGAATAGGTTGCAGATGAGCCTTAGGTATCTTCTGATTGGTTTTTCCTACCATTTGACAAGTGTGACAAGATCTGCAGTATTTAGAAACATCACTTTTGAGTTTCGGCCAATAAAAATGATTCAAGATCTTGTGATAAGTCTTACGGACTCCTAAATGACCAGCCAAAGGAGTTTCATGGGCTAAATTAAGAATTTCCTGTCGATATGACTTAGGAACAACAATTTGATAGCTCACTGACCACTCGTCACCAGCGGGTACATCAGGTGGTCTCCATTTCCTCATAAGGACCCCATTTTTCACAAAGTAACACACTGGAACTTGTGTGGCTTCAGTTTCACTAATAGCCCTCTGAAACAAACAATATATCTCGGGATCTTGCTCCTGTTCAACGACAAGAGATTGTCGTTTGTCACCCTGAGTAGAACAAAGAGAATGAGTTGCCAAAAGAGGATCACTGTGATCAATACCATTTGATTGATCAATACCTGAGGAAAAAGTGACCTCATCAAAAGACTGACCAATACATGTGTCAGCTAAAGGAATAATA
Organism: Margaritifera margaritifera; assembly: GCA_029931535.1. Lineage (NCBI taxonomy): Eukaryota > Metazoa > Mollusca > Bivalvia > Unionida > Margaritiferidae > Margaritifera > Margaritifera margaritifera. The sequence goes on along the minus strand of JAQPZY010001654.1, from coordinate 7,055,143 downwards.
TCCTGATCAACATCACTCTCAAGAGCTCTTTTTGCCATAGCTCTAGTAACTGCACAAGCAGGGTACAAATCAGGGATTTCAGTTTCGACAGGATCAACTTTCTGATCCAAACAAGGCTTGTCAGTTACAAGTGGATTAACCACAACCTTATCTCCAGCTAGGTCATTGCCTAGTAGTAAATGAACACCCTCTATGGGTAAAGAAGTCACTGCCCCAACAGTCACAGGTCCAGAAACTAAGTCTGATGCCAAATTTACACAATAAAGAGGAACATTTACAAAGCCGCACTCTACTCCCTGAACAAGAACACTTTCACTTGAAGAAGACTCCTCAGACAAAGGCAAAGTACCTGATAATAAAAGACTCTGAGAAGCTCCAGTGTCCCTTAATATTTTAATTGGGATAGGCTTGGCAGAATCACCAATAAGTGATATAGAACCTTCTGACATGAATGGTTCATAAGCCTCCAAAATAGAATCAGACTGGGGTTTGTTTGACCCAACAAATGTATTGCTTTCAATACAAGACCGTGACCTTGACCTCGTAGAAATAAGAGCATTTGGAAAAGCTCTGTCTTTACTCTGTTGCTTATTTTTCAACTTGAAGCAATCAGAAATAAAGTGCCCTTTCTTTTTACAATAAGTGCACGTAGGAAGAGATAAGGATTTCTGATCAGTCTTATCAGATGTTTGATTCCTAACAGTTGTGCTGTTGTGAAATTTGGAAGTACTCGAATGAGATTGAAATGGTTTTTTACCAGAAAACTGCTGAGAGGACGATTTATTACCAAATGAAATTTTGTGAGTCAAGGAATAATCATCAGCCATACGAGCAGCATTTTCCAAAGTTTCCACATTCCGCTCGTCAAGATAGGTTTTAACATCACTATGGATACACCTTTTGAACTCTTCAATTAATATGAGCTGTCTGAGGTTATCATAAGCTTGATCAACTTTCTTGGCTGAGCACCACCTATCAAATAGTTGTTCTTTTTCCCTTGCAAATTCGACATGAGTTTGTCCAGTTTCTTTTCTACAATTCCTAAACCTTTGTCGATATGCCTCTGGTACCAACTCATAAGCTTTCAAGATGTACTCCTTAACCACATCATAATCAGTGCTTTGTTGTACTGAGAGTGAAGTGTAGACTTCACGAGCTTTGCCAATAAGTACACTTTGTAACAACAAAGTCCAATGCTCTCTAGGCCATTTCAAGTTTTCAGCTATTTTCTCGAAATGAAGAAAGTATTTATCTACTTCTTTTTCCTGAAAAGGGGGTACTAACCTAATATATCTAGTAACATCAAAACCTGGACTTGTGTTTAAAGGAGTGGAGTGTGCTCTGTTTGCCAGTTCTAATTCTCTTAACTTAAATTGCATTTCCCTTTCTTCTCTTTGCATCTGCATTTGTATTTGTCTATCTTCTTTCTCTCTCCCTCTCCATCTGCCTCTCTTCCTTCTGCATTTGTAGCTGCCTCTCTTCTTTCTCTCTCTCCATCTGCCTCTCTTCTTTCTGCATTTGTAGCTGCCTCTCTTCTTTCTCTCTCTCCATCTGTATCTGCCTCTCTTCTTTCTCTCTCTCTCTCTGAATCTGAAGCTTTGCCAATTCTAAATCCATCTGGTTCTTTAACTCTAATTCCCTTAATTTCCTGTCAGAACCAGATACAGGCTTTCTCTTCAAACTTAAAGCACTCTTTTCAAAAATTCCCTTTCCTACTAAATATTGAATTAAAATAATCTTTATTTCCTGTTTTGTCAATGATACTTTTGCCTCAGATAGACTGTATTTTCTGGCAAGCTCGAGCAACTCATCCTTTCTCATGCACTCTAACCCCTCCTGGGTAGGTTTTGAAATGAAATTCTGAACATTAGATGCCATTGTAAATGCTTGTTGGTTTCACACACAAAAAAAATTTCTCTATTTAAAAATCTTTGCCAAAGACAAAAAAAAATTCAGAGACAAAATCAATATGAATTTCAAAGATAAATTTAATATCTCTAATATGCTTTAAAGAAATTCAGATCCCGGAACGACGAGCCCCCAATTTCTGTTACGACTCTATGGTCTAAGACAAATGTAACAGAAAGAAAGTGAAACCAACAAATCAAGTAAAAATCAACAAGCAATTTATTACTAGATAATTCAAATGAAAAATCAAAAAGTCACTTCCAATAATGTGTTTTGAAATCCTAATAATCCAATAAGAATGATTGTTCTAATCACAAGTCCTAAATAGAGAATGTTCCGAATTCACGGCTGTGTCCTTGAAGGTTATGATGTGCTAATGGTCTCCAAAGTCCTGATGTACTAGAAATCTTGATGTGCTGATGTCAAAATGAAGTATTCCTAAATATCTGAATAAGTTCACTTAAATTCCAAAATCATTAATTAAAAATCCCAAATCCAAAAGTTTATGAACACTGTTATAATCCAATGAATATTTAAAATAATTCCTTTCTTAGAATTTGGAATGAATTTTCACAACTGTAATAGCTCTTTACAAGACTGATGGTAAGGTCAAAACTGAAAAAATGTCCACCAAACATGGTATATATATAAAGATTGGTCACATGACAGAATGTTCTAGAATATGAGTCATCTTAATGTCATTTTACTTGTAAACAAAATTCAACCTTGACCTTCAAATTGAGAAAACATATTGATCAAAACAACCTAATTCAAGGACACTAGTTAAACATGTTTTTCCTGATAAACATTAAGATTTAAGCAAATATTAAAGTGAAGAAACATTTATAATTTCCTAAAATATTTATAATATTATATAAACATCATACATAACACCTCCCCTCATAAAGGAAAAGAAAGATTTATATAATAAAGCTTTCTTTTGAATATACATCTAATACTATAATAACCAAAATTACATAGGAACATGTTTTATGATACTGGACTTAATTACATCAAGCAATATTACATTTCTAGGCACGTGAGAGTGCATCTGCAATCACATTGTCTTTTCCCCTAATGTGTTTGATGTCAATGTTATATTCTTGCAATATCAAACTCCATCTCAACAATCTCTGATTTTTATCTTTCATTTTGTTGATGAAAGTAAGGGGATTGTGATCACTGTACACAATAATTGGAGAAAGAGCTGAGGTGACATACACTTCAAAATGCTGTAAAGCCAATATCAAAGCCAAACATTCCTTCTCAATTGTGGAATAATTTTTCTGGTGCTTGTTTAGTTTTTTAGAAAAATAACACACAGGGTGATCCACACCACTTTTGTCTTCCTGAATCAATACTCCACCAACCCCTACATCACTTGCATCAACAGATAATTTAAATGATTGGCTGAAATTTGGTGCAGAAAGAACTGGTGCATTCTTAAGCATGGCCTTTAACTTGTCAAAAGATTCCTGACACTTGTCAGACCAATGAAATTTGGTTTTCTTACTCAATAAACTTGTCAAAGGTTCAGCAATTTTGGAAAAATTGGAACAAAATTTCCGATAATATCCAGCCATACCTAGAAATCGCATCAGTTGCTTTTTACAAATTGGAACTTGAAATTCAGAGATAGCTTTGACCTTAGCTTCTATAGGTTTAACTTGACCTTGTCCCACAATATGTCCTAAAAATGTGACACAAGCATGGCAAAACTCACTTTTGCTCAAATTAATTGTCAGATTCACATCGCTGAGTCGATCGAAGAATTTTCGAATGGTTTCCAAATGATCTTCCCAGGTGTTGTTGTAGATAATGACGTCATCGATATAAGCGTCACAATTATCAAGACCAAATGTTATCATGTTCATCAGACGTTGAAACGTTGCAGGCGAAATTTTCATTCCAAACGGCATGACTTTATATTGATAAAGTCCATCTGGAGTTACAAATGTTGAAATTTCTTTTGCCCTTTCCGTCAGTGGAATTTGCCAGAATCCTTTTAAAGGTCAAACTTGGTGACATATTCCGCATTTCCAATTTTATCAATGCAATCGTCCATTCTTGGGATTGGAAATGAATCAGTTTTGGTGACACTGTTGACTTTTCTATAGTCAGTACACATACGGAATGTATTATCTGGCTTGGGAACAAGAATACATGGTGAGCTCCAGTTACTTTTACTTGGTTCTATGAAATCATTCTTCAGTAAATACTGAATTTCTTTCTTCAGATAGTTCTGTTTGAGAGGATTCATCCTATAAGGATGCTGTTTCACAGGCGCAGAATCTACAATGTCAACGTCATGATAAATTTTACTTGTTCGTGTTGGAACATCAGGAAACAAGTGCTCATAGTCATGTAATAGCTGTTTTAGTTCATTTCTTTCCTGTTGTTGTAGATGTGAAAGTTTCTGGTCTAGGTTGTTCAAGATTTCTGAATTCCGAAGATTGATTATACCAGAGTCACTATAGTCTGATTGTATTCCATCGTTGATATCTTCACTGTGTGGGACAGGTACAACTAAATTAACTGAATAATTAGCTGAGCTATCTCTGTCAAAATATTCCTTTAACATATTTATATGACAAAGTTGTTTTTGTTTCCGTCTCCCAGGAGTGTTAATGATATAATTTAAGTCATTTACTTTCTTTGCAACGGTATAAGGACCATAAAATTTAGCCTGAAGAGGATTCTGAGGTATGGGAAAGAGAGCTAGAACTTTGTCACCAGGTTTAAAACTCCTTTCCTGTGAATTTCTGTCATACCTTAATTTCATTTTTGACTGAGTAGTGTGAAGATTAGTTCTTGCTACTTCACAGGCCTTTGACAACTTGTATTTGAAATCAGAGACATAATCAAGAAGATTAATCTTTGAATCTTCATTTGAAAGAAGTTTCTCTTTCAATAATTTCAATGGTCCACGGACAGTATGACCAAAAACTAGTTCAAAGGGACTAAAACCCAACGACTCTTGAACTGATTCCCTAACAGCAAACAACAACAAATGAACACCCTCATCCCAATCCTTTTCTGTATCAAAGCAATATGATCGAATCATATTCTTCTAAGTTTGATGAAATCTTTCCAAAGTACCTTGACTTTCAGGGTGATAGGCAGAAGATTTAAACTGTTGGATGCCTAGTTCATGCATAACTTGTTGGAAAATTCCAGACATAAAATTTGACCCTTGATCTGACTGGACAGATTTGGGAAGGCCAACAAGTGTAAAAAACTTCACCAAAGCTTTCACAATAGTTTTAGTTTTTATATTTCTCAGAGGAATTGCCTCTGGAAATCTTGTAGATGCACACATGATGGTCAACAAGTATTGGTTGCCTGACTTGGTTTTAGGTAAAGGACCAACAGAGTCTACCATTATTCTACTAAATGGTTCATCAAATGCAGGAATAGGTTGCAGATGAGCCTTAGGTATCTTCTGATTGGGTTTTCCTACCATTTGACAAGTGTGACAAGATCTGCAGTATTTAGAAACATCACTTTTGAGTTTCGGCCAATAAAAATGATTCAAGATCTTGTGATAAGTCTTACGGACTCCTAAATGACCAGCCAAAGGAGTTTCATGGGCTAAATTAAGAATTTCCTGTCGATATGACTTAGGAACAACAATTTGATAGCTCACTGACCACTCGTCACCAGCGGGTACATCAGGTGGTCTCCATTTCCTCATAAGGACCCCATTTTTCACAAAGTAACACACTGGAACTTGTGTGGCTTCAGTTTCACTAATAGCCCTCTGAAACAAACAAGATATCTCGGGATCTTGCTCCTGTTCAACGACAAGAGATTGTCGTTTGTCACCCTGAGTAGAACAAAGAGAATGAGTTGCCAAAAGAGGATCACTGTGATCAATACCATTTGATTGATCAATACCTGAGGAAAAAGTGACCTCATCAAAAGACTGACCAATACATGTGTCAGCTAAAGGAATAATATCCTGATCAACATCACTCTCAAGAGCTCTTTTTGCCATAGCTCTAGTAACTGCACAAGCAGGGTACAAATCAGGGATTTCAGTTTCGACAGGATCAACTTTCTGATCCAAACAAGGCTTGTCAGTTACAAGTGGATTAACCACAACCTTATCTCCAGCTAGGTCATTGCCTAGTAGTAAATGAACACCCTCTATGGGTAAAGAAGTCACTGCCCCAACAGTCACAGGTCCAGAAACTAAGTCTGATGCCAAATTTACACAATAAAGAGGAACATTTACAAAGCCGCACTCTACTCCCTGAACAAGAACACTTTCACTTGAAGAAGACTCCTCAGACAAAGGCAAAGTACCTGATAATAAAAGACTCTGAGAAGCTCCAGTGTCCCTTAATATTTTAATTGGGATAGGCTTGGCAGAATCACCAATAAGTGATATAGAACCTTCTGACATGAATGGTTCATAAGCCTCCAAAATAGAATCAGACTGGGGTTTGTTTGACCCAACAAATGTATTGCTTTCAATACAAGACCGTGACCTTGACCTCGTAGAAATAAGAGCATTTGGAAAAGCTCTGTCTTTACTCTGTTGCTTATTTTTCAACTTGAAGCAATCAGAAATAAAGTGCCCTTTCTTTTTACAATAAGTGCACGTAGGAAGAGATAAGGATTTCTGATCAGTCTTATCAGATGTTTGATTCCTAACAGTTGTGCTGTTGTGAAATTTGGAAGTACTCGAATGAGATTGAAATGGTTTTTTACCAGAAAACTGCTGAGAGGACGATTTATTACCAAATGAAATTTTGTGAGTCAAGGAATAATCATCAGCCATACGAGCAGCATTTTCCAAAGTTTCCACATTCCACTCGTCAAGATAGGTTTTAACATCACTATGGATACACCTTTTGAACTCTTCAATTAATATGAGCTGTCTGAGGTTATCATAAGCTTGATCAACTTTCTTGGCTGAGCACCACCTATCAAATAGTTGTTCTTTTTCCCTTGCAAATTCGACATGAGTTTGTCCAGTTTCTTTTCTACAATTCCTAAACCTTTGTCGATATGCCTCTGGTACCAACTCATAAGCTTTCAAGATGTACTCCTTAACCACATCATAATCAGTGCTTTGTTGTACTGAGAGTGAAGTGTAGACTTCACGAGCTTTGCCAATAAGTACACTTTGTAACAACAAAGTCCAATGCTCTCTAGGCCATTTCAAGTTTTCAGCTATTTTCTCGAAATGAAGAAAGTATTTATCTACTTCTTTTTCCTGAAAAGGGGGTACTAACCTAATATATCTAGTAACATTAAAACCTGGACTTGTGTTTAAAGGAGTGGAGTGTGCTCTGTTTGCCAGTTCTAATTCTCTTAACTTAAATTGCATTTCCCTTTCTTCTCTTTGCATCTGCATCTGCATTTGTATTTGTCTATCTTCTTTCTCTCTCCCTCTCTCCATCTGCCTCTCTTCCTTCTGCATTTGTAGCTGCCTCTATTCTTTCTCTCTCTCCATCTGCCTCTCTTCTTTCTGCATTTGTAGCTGCCTCTCTTCTTTCTCTCTCTCCATCTGTATCTGCCTCTCTTCTTTCTCTCTCTCTCTCTCTCTGAATCTGAAGCTTTGCCAATTCTAAATCCATCTGGTTCTTTAACTCTAATTCCCTTAATTTCCTGTCAGAACCAGATACAGGCTTTCTCTTCAAACTTAAAGCACTCTTTTCAAAAATTCCCTTTCCTACTAAATATTGAATTAAAATAATCTTTATTTCCTGTTTTGTCAATGATACTTTTGCCTCAGATAGACTGTATTTTCTGGCAAGCTCGAGCAACTCATCCTTTCTCATGCACTCTAACCCCTCCAGGGTAGGTTTTGAAATGAAATTCTGAACATTAGATGCCATTGTAAATGCTTGTTGGTTTCACACACACAAAAAAATTTCTCTATTTAAAAATCTTTGCCAAAGAAAAAAAAAAATTCAGAGACAAAATCAATATGAATTTAAAAGATCAATTTAATATTTCTAATATGCTTTAAAGAAATTCAATCCCGGAACGACGAGCCCCCAATTTCTGTTACGACTCTATGGTCTAAGAAAAATGTAACAGAAAGAAAGTGAAACCAACAAATCAAGTAAAAATCAACAAGCAATTTATTACTAGATAATTCAAATGAAAAATCAAAAAGTCACTTCCAATAATGTGTTTTGAAATCCTAATAATCCAATAAGAATGATTGTTCTAATCACAAGTCCTAAATAGAGAATGTTCCGAATTCACGGCTGTGTCCTTGAAGGTTATGATGTGCTAATGGTCTCCAAAGTCCTGATGTACTAGAAATCTTGATGTGCTGATGTCAAAATGAAGTATTCCTAAATATCTGAATAAGTTCACTTAAATTCCAAAATCATTAATTAAAAATCCAAAATCCAAAAGTTTATGAACACTGTTATAATCCAATGAATATTTAAAATAATTCCTCTCTTAGAATTTGGAATGAATTTTCACAACTGTAATAGCTCTTTACAAGACTGATGGTAAGGTCAAAACTGAAAAAATGTCCACCAAACATGGTATATATATATAAAGATTGGTCACATGACAGAATGTTCTAGAAGATGAGTCATCTTAATGTAATTTTACTTGTAAACAAAATTCAACCTTGACCTTCAAATTGAGAAAACATATTGATCAAAACAACCTAATTCAAGGACACTAGTTAAACATGTTTTTCCTGATAAACATTAAGATTTAAGCAAATATTAAAGTGAAGAAACATTTATAATTTCCTAAAATATTTATAATATTATATAAACATCATACATAACACTAACAATTTGTATTTTAAGAATATAATCGGTGAAAGCACTTTCTAAATGTATACTTTGAAGATTGTAACTGCCATGCTTACATTATTTTCTTCACCAAATCAGCTTGAAACCATAAGTGAACCTGCCAAGGGGTAATAATGGCAGACATCGCTGTGTCTTGGAAGTATGTCTTCATTAGACTGTCTGTTTTCGTAATTCATTGGGCACATCAATTAAGAAAATTATAAAATTCGTAGAAATCAAAGTGTAACTATTATGTGATAAAAGATTTGGCCTAAAAATAAAAATTTGTTGGTCAGAAATGTATGAGACCATGCTATGTTGTGGAATCGATAAGAGCTGTAACTTAAGGTCAAGGTTGTTTTCTTACATCACTCATTTTTGTGAAAATATGCGAAAAAGTAGCAAAGAATAAATATCCAACCAATACACAACGTTATTACGAGTACATAGACAAATATGAAAACCAAAAATTTTCGATCCTATCTTGGGATTGTTGTGATGAAACTAGAAAGTGAGTGGTCATATGAAGAAAATCCCTGTTTCTAAAAATAGAAATGGCATACGTCGCGCCATATTTTCATATTTGTATTTGGCTGTGTGTCGATTCAGTTGCTTCAGTTCATCGTCAATGAATAGCTAACGTAGTGTTTCAACTAGATTACATCATTGTAATTATAAATAGGTATAAATAGTTAATCAACTGCCACTAGAACAAACAATTTAATTTTTATACATATAAAAACTTCACCAAAAAATGACAGTCAAAATATTCACATTTAATTTAGAATCAACTGCTGTGCCGCAACATGCAGTTGTATAGTTGAAATTACTCATCATTGACCACTGTGGTTTGAATGGATGAACACTATAATGTTGAAATCACCTGTGCATGATCTCTCATGTACATGTTATAGGGGCGGTTTCAAACTAGTTTAGAAATGTTGTCGACTGCCATTTACTAGTGAAGAAACTATAAAAAAAAACAAATTGTTGTTTAAGTGGCCGTTGCTCAAGTATTTTTACTTATTTATAACTACAATACTGTAATCTAGGTACTCCTGTCAGTTAAAATTAATTACAATGTATAATTTCTGCTATGCTTTTTTGAAGTCACATGGCCAAAATATATTGCATATTTCTCTCCATCTAAACATATGCACTTTCAAGTATGAATACACTGCATATGAGTATGATACATTCATACACTTACAAAATGTGTTGAAAATATACATGCAACATAGAGAATTTTCTCCTTGAAGATAAAGTACTGCTTAAAACCAATGTTAAATGCAAATATGCATAAGGAGAAATAGAGGACACAGTTCAAATAAGAGAACCAAAGTACACACACACACACACACACACACACATATATATATATATATATATATATATATATATATATATATATATATATATATATATATATCTATCTATATATTGCATTTCTTGCTTTGCTGCCACTTCTCTCTGTTCTGCGCTCACTTCTCCCGATTCTGTCCTAAAGGAGAAATCACTTCTCCCTAAAATTCAAGTCTAGCTTGACCACTGTATGTTGTACATTTTGTACAAGTTGTAGTGTCTTTAAACAACAATGCCATTAAAAACTAGATAATTGATCTGCTGCTACTATAAAATATGTACAAGGCATTAAAACAGTCTTTCCACAGAGAGCGCTCATATTATCATGCAGTTCATGGCTGAAGCTAGGTTCTGATTCGAGGAAGAATTTACTTTCACAGGGAGAATTTTCTATGTTGTCTACACTTTTCATCTATGTGAATTTCTCTTTACTCACTAAGTGAGGTTATAATTGGAGAATTTCTAGCCCACAAATCCTTATAACTTCCACCCTGTTAATTGTATTAAATATTAAATATGGTATAATTATATTCGCTGTCAATATATATGACAAGAACTTCACCGTGAGTTCATCTTTGAAGACACTTTAGATCAACATATTATTTATTTGGATTCGGACACAATGGAAAGTTCAGTACTGGCAAACAAATGTAGAGACTATATAGGAAAATTAATTAAACTGGCATTCTTTTGAGAGGCTGGACTGTAAACAAAGCAGTATGCAATGGGTCACAGATTTCACTTCTCGATCAGCACCAATGCCTCATTACTCACTGTGCACTGTCATCAAAATACACACAGACAACCACACCATAATTCTCATATTCTAAAGAATAAACAATTTCCTTTAGATCAATACCAAGAATGCCTAGATCTAATGCATACATCACCACCAAAACGAGAGAGGAAAAAAATGCTCTAAAATAGACTGGGACTACATTATGTGGGTACTGAACCAGAGGTAATAATTGTGACCCGAGTTCTATCAAGCCAACTTATTTATGGCCCATTTTGATCAAACTTTTACATTTGCATGCCACACCTATATCAAGCTTACTCACAAAGTCTTTTTGATTTTCATAGCAAACAAGGTGTGTGACAGCTGTCAGAAAGTGTGTAGTGTTGGTTTTCCACAGGGTGCAAGTTTTGGGCCAAGTGCTTTTAAGATGCCAAAACTAGATTTGCTATATCTTCCTTAATTATAGGAATTTTTCAATGCAGTAAAAACTGAATTGTAATACAAGATAATTCCTATCTTCAAATATGTTTGAAATATAAAAACATTGAAATATTAAGTTTTCATAAAATTTTAAATAAACAATTAAATGCATAAAACTAAATTTGAATGTAAAATTAAATTTTCATACAAATTTTTAAAATGAAACTGACAAATTATAAACAGCAAAGTTCACTAATTTGTGATATTTAAAACAAGTGGTAGCTTGGGTCTGTACAACTTATAACATTTTGTCCAGGGATAGTGAAGCAAGATAGCACACAGTGAATTTTGCAGCAAATTGCAATATGCCTGTTCAAATGTATATGGGTGTACACAATAAAAAAAAACAATGACATCTGCTATGTTCCACATTTATTGTGTTAGGTACTCAGCCACTTGTTAGTATAAATAATAGCAAACTCAAATTTACAATTTTGATGGGACATGTACCATGATTGATGGCAAAAAATGCATTGCGTTTCAATGTCAATAATACAAAAGGTGACAATGTAATAGGAAAATACAGCTCCATGAAGGCTCTACCTTACTGAACAGTAGTGCTGAGCTCTCTCATGAATACCCAAGCCATGTCTTTGAGGTGCTATGTATCAGCGTGGTAGTATGAACTAATTCTGGTAACTTATGGAGGGTACACTGGACATGTCTTAATGAGACCTTGGTATCATCACCTGACTAATGGAGAGCTTCCAAGCTAATCCAACTCTTCCACCTTGTTCCAAATACCAGGCTAGACCTGAAAAGATATAACATGTTTTACTTAATCTTATAGGCCAGTAAGAAATAGGTAAATAAAGTGAAACTGTGTTAAATATAGAGATTTTAAAATGACATTAAGGGTGCAAGCATAGGAAAAACATTAAACTTGATATAGTGACACTCAGAAACGTGAAGCAATGTGCATTTATCAAAGTGACTATTCATCCCAAAAATATATGAGATTTCTAGAAGTATGTTTTATCAGATTATGTCCAGCCATGTACAGGCTAAATAACTAATAAGGTACACTAGCTATCATAAAGTTAAAGGCAATGTAGGGATGGTGAGGGTTTGATCATTGGTTCAACAATTAGTACATACCAATATATAGAGAAATTAAGTAACAATGTACTAAATTAAAAAATATTACCATAAGTAAGTTAATTCATGCTGTAAATAACATTTTTGGATACTTCAAGTGCATACAGCCAATTATGTGTCTCACAGATCAACTATAGGTTCCAATAGATCATATATCATCAACTAAATGTGAAATTTTGATATCCAAAACTTGTAAACAAGGAAGGACATTCACATATGTGGGACATGTACTATGTACTTATTAAGATCAACTGTGCAAACTTAATTTTAATTATCTGTTTGAACTTTTCTTGTGTATTTGTAAGTGTGTCGGTTAACAATTATTAAGTAGAAATGGTTCATTAGAATGTGATATCAGTTGATGCTACAATACAGCACTCTGTCAAAGTTCTAAATTAAAATATATTACCATACATAAGCAAATTCATGATATAAATAACATTTTATGGTTATTTTAAGTGCATACAGTCAAATATAAGCCTGAACCAGAATTAATATTGTTGCCCGAGTCCATCTGATTGGGTTACTGAAACACCGAAATAAACTGAAATACCGAAATCACATGTATTGACACGTTCTCGGTGTATATATCGGTGTACACACAGGAATTATGATTTGTTTTTGTTTGAATAATAATATAAAGCAAAATAAAATATGATTTATGTGATTTTGATACGAATTATTTACTTTTTTTCCAATTTATAGCACCATTGATGTAATGACGTCGGTCGGTTGTACTTGATTCAACAAATCTGATAAATGGCGTATCGTAGTACTACATACACAGAATGAAAGTGAAAAGTATCAAAAGTATTTGCCGACATTATATTATATATTTACCTTAACTTCAATTGATATAGTTTTTGACAAATAAAGAGAATTTAATTTAATTTTTGTTTTAAAGATTTCCAAATATTTGACAGTAGTGAAAGACTTATATACTGCTTTTCATGATATGACAATTGATTGTAAGGGTGTTAAGAAAGTCTTCTATGTGAACGGGGAATATCCGTAAAGAATTCGGAATTGAAAAAGAATTCATTTAATGCCCAAAGACACAAATAATTAAACTGGTTTCGAGGTTGAATGTTGGATTCATTAGACGGAATGTTAGATTCCCGAAAGAATATGCTGCAGACAGGGTGCATTTTAATGAGAAAGGACAACACTTTTTTTTTTTTTGTTGAGGAAGGTTTTGACTTTTTTGCGAAAATATTAAGTGCTTGTATGAAAAATAATAAGTCAACTGTCTGTCGTTAACCATTTGAGTTTAATTGATATATTCCAATAAATCCAACCCAAAACAATCATGTGCCTGATTCACATTTATATACACCACAGCCTGTTCATGACGAAATCTCTAAGGAAGTATATTTCAATGTTCAGGTTTGGGTCTTTTGGCAGTATTTATCACAGTTCGTACATTAATCTTTCGTTTCGTTTGTATTTGTTTGAATAATAATAAAAGACAAAATAAACTTTGATTTAAATTTATACGAATTATTTACTCTTTACTTGATTGGACAGTCATGATAAACGGCGAATTGAAATACATACACAGAATGAAAGTGAACAGTATCAAAGTACCAAAAGTATATAAGATAGTATATGCAAGAGTGAGAGTAAGAGTGCGATTGTAACAATCCAGGATAAATGATGATAGACACAGACAACTCAGGAAAGCATTTGTTTAAAAAACATGTATTATGCATTCTTTGGCAGAATTTAATATTTAATTACATACATAAGGTATCAGATTTCGTTCCGCGTTACAGTGAATGAATAATTTGAGCACGCAGATGAATTCATTAATCCAATAGTATTCAAGATTATGTTTCTCTTGAAAATCGAACTTAAAGTCATATTACACAAGGTAAAATAAACCGAACGGAAAACAGTAAAATATAGCACATTATGACGAAATCTCAGGTTCATGTTTGGATTTTTTAGCAGTAATTGTCACAGTTCGTACATTAATTTTTGTTTCCTTTGTCCAGGTTTTCATCCCTAAGTCCATGGTACAATAACAGTTGTCTCACCATCCGTATAAATCATGTATTTTGTGTCTATGTCAATGTGGCGTCTAAAGCGTTTGAACAAGTTTGTGCGTTGTTGCTCTGTCATTTTCATCCAGTCCTTTTTTGTCGACTGAAATTGTTTATGACTGTCGGCAAGCCGGAATTCTCCACTGCATACTAGAGCACTCCTCAGATTTCTGAATTGTCCGGTTATTAATTCATGTGTCAGTTATACAAATTCCGTTAGCGTTTTCGTCTTCCAGTGAACTGTCTGTTTAAGAACGTGGCTCATAGATTCACAATTATTATTTTTCCACATGCGGTTTATCTGATAGATTCTAAATGGAATATTGACTTTAAGTTTGATATTTGTCTTTAGTTTTTTCCGAAAGAAATTAAGACATTTTTCGGAAATTCCAACACAATGATTTTCGAAAGCTTCACATTTATCGTAAAAGTAAATACTGTCATGAGCGTCAACTAGTCCGTCTTCCCCAAAAATTTCTTTCAAGATATTGTTGCGGTCAGTCACGGAAACAGCGTCGTCTGTCAATATATGCCTTACGCAGTGGAGTACTAAGGGTAAATGGCGCCCAGGGCGACGATGATGGCCCAAAGGGCCAGGAAACAATGTCCGAATTTTTATCAGCTGTTTCGGCGCCCCAAGACCTCTGGCGCACTGGGCAACCGCCCCGTCCGCCCCGTCCGCCCCCCTCCCTTCCTCCGTTAGTACGCTACAGGATCAGTGAATGATAAGTTTCAAACTGTATAAAATGCAGTTGAATCTGTAAATGATACATCTTAATACTTAATATTATTTTGAATTGTTAAAGTTTACATTTTCATTGTGTAATGTACCTTTTAACACCCATATATCATTCCAAAATAAAAAAAAGTTAGCAATTCTGACAAGCACAATAAAACGTTCAACCACCGCTGTGTAATTTAACAGATACAATCTAAAAAACTCGACACAGGAAATAGAACTTTCAACCACCGCTTTGTAATTCAACCGATAAAATCTAAAACCTCGACCATGAAAAAGGAACTTTAAGCACAAACAATTTGATTCAACATTTGCAATTGGAATTGTCGACACACAAGATAGAAATTTAAACTACTACTTTCTCATGGACCAAATTTTGTCCGCTACGGCGCTTGTCCAGAAGCAACTCTCGCACGGAACGAAACGAACTCGGAGGAATTATTAGGATCTATAAATAGTCAAAGTTGGGATTACTTTAGATTGCGTGTATAAAGTCTTAGTATAGCAGTGCAGCAATTCTCCAGAGAGGACAAATACAGTTTGTAAAAGGTAAGCATATGGAAGACGATTTTTTAAAAAAATATTCAAATAAATGTTTCATATTTTAATGGCCATTATTAGTAAGATCTTGCTTTTTACAAGTGAAATGTAGTCTAGAGGTTTTGATTTCCGTGTGTAAGATTTCTATGTATAGTACAAGCACTGCCTAATACACGTCGTAAGCTGCATGGTTGCGACGCGGATCTTCGCGCAGGTAAAACTAAAAGTCGGTACATTAATACTGTATAAAACGTACACAATACCATCCGCTATAATCAGTCAAATTAAAATAAAGGCTACGAAACTACAGTGAATTTTTTTTTATCTCAATCATAAAAATGTAATGCAAGTAGAATATAGACTTTATCATTTTTTTTTTAATTATATGCCACACATTCCAAAATAATGAAGTCTGAATAAAAATAGCATTATAATATTTTTGTAAAAATCATAATTAAGTACATTTAAAATAGCAAGCAATTTAGACATTATTATTATTATAAAAGACCAAAACAAAAAAACAAAACAAACAAACATATGCACATGCATGCAGAATAAGTAATAATTCAAATAATAATTCAAATATTCAGATGACAATACTTTTTTGCCAGATCAAAAATAAATACAAATAAAAATAGAAATAATATTGTATAATAATTCTGATATTTTGTATCACCATTTTAAAATTAAGAAATTGAATCAGATTGTAAAATAAATAATTTTAATAATAATGATTAATATGTTTATCAGACATTTAGTAAACATATTTAGGAATTATTTGTATTTTCAACAAGATCAATAATAATAATAATAATAATAATAATAATAATTATATTGTCTAAATTACATGCTCTTTTTAAATGTTAATCAAATTGCTGGCATGCTAAATGCCATGTAAATATGAACTAAATATATTTAGATGGTGAAGACATTTATGTTCATACTGCATTTTTGTGGAATGTTTAACACATGATATAAAAATGATAAAAAGAAAAATCTATAATCTAATTATCTGACATATTTATGAGTTAGAGAATGAAATATGATTTAGAGAATTTTTTAAATGTTGTTTTGTATCCATTTATTATAGTCATAGTCATTAAAATAGTAGGCATCTTGTATGGTAATACAGTATAGCTCCACAACACAACCGTACACCTTACAATAAAAGATTTAACTATTTGATTTTACATTTCTATCTTTGTTTGTATTCATCACTGATTTGGTAAAAAAAAAGTTTAAAAAATATTTAATTCATGTTTACATGGCATTTAGCATGTGCACGTTTTATACAGTATAAATATACCGACTTTTAGTTTTACCTGCGCGAGGATCTGCGTCGCAACCATGCAGCTTACGACGTGTATTAGGCAGTGCTTGGACTATAAATAGCATTTTTTTTAAACATTGCACTCGCCGTTCACAACTTTATTTTTCCAAATTAAAAAAGTATGCGTAGACGGAACAAGGTTTGGTTTGAAATTTTGTAAGGTATAGAGAGATTAAATAATCCTCAGCTAGATAGTAACTGGCCCAGGTAAATACTTTCGAAGAGCGAAGGTGGTGTACGATTCAGAATGGAACGGGCCCATACTATAATCAATTGCTTCCTCCTTTCATACATTGTGTTGGACATCTTTTACAAACTGAAAGAATGAATGAGGAAGTACACCTCTTCTAGTTGATCGGCCTCTTAGGGTTGAGGTCTGAAAAACACATGGCGAAAGTTTGTATTTCATTTTAATCAAGAGATTATTTCTCGGCACCATTTTTTATATCTTGTATTTCATGGAAAAATGTGCCTTGAACAATTGCGTATATGTATCACTGGTTGACTTGTATTTGTCACAGGGGCTCATATTGTTGCTTACAATTTATCTATCAGTCATACATGTACTATATAAAACTACAAGGGATGACATTGGGAAGGACTTTTTATAGCACAACAATCCACGATGGACGAAAGAGAGAAAACGGCAGAGCGCAGCGTGCGTACTGGCGGCGGAGACTAGAGTGCACGCGCCCTACATGCCTACATAGTCATAAAGTACATATCGGTTTTCTAATCATTATTCTTTTGATTTATCATAATCCTACCTTCACATGTCCTGCGATCGATTTTATGACGGCACTATCAAATCTACATATAGCAAGTGAACTTTTATAATAGAAGTCACGTAACTACGACTCGTAGTACGAGAATTGAAAATATCGCACCAATCGGAACACCTCGGATGTGTTCATTACCTCCGCATTTAGGGTACCAGGGACAGTTTGTATGCACAAATTTAATGCCACATCCACCTACCTAGTATAAAAAATCATAAAAAATAAAATACACAAATGAGAACAAAAAGGTCCATATTTTTGGATAGCTATATTAATACAAACCATAAGAATATTATTCACTTGACCTAACAAGTCTAAGGCAGTTCACAGCAATAGAAATTAATGCACCCCAACCCCAAATTTATACCTGCATTTTTCATGTCCGAAGGTCATTTTTGACACCAAGTGATGCTCACAGTGCAAACACAAGCCCTTTCCCTAGGTGATAATTTTTAAAAACTTTGTGTACTAAACAGCTTGATGCAATTCAAAATAGTTGCCATCCAAGTTGTTTTTGACATATTCTACTTGCCATGAAACCACATGACTACTGCTATGGATGGCTAGCTTTTCTTCCTAGCCGACTATTGGTATTTCACTGTCTACATACTGCGAAGTAACTATGGGAGGTGTACACGCCTCACCTCAATTTAAAGAACAACACAAGCCCCAAACACCTAATTAACACATATATCCATATCTTTAATTATGAAACAATAATATATGAAAAAGTCACATCATAGCCTCAAGTTAAGAAATTTGACAGAGGCCAATTTACGAAAGCATCCCCTGCCATCATAAGTATTGTGGTGAAATCGATACATCCGAGGACCTCAGAGTGTTAGCACTTTGGTCTCATACAAATACATAGTAATTTATTCGCTCGCGTTGCCCACAATGCTGTGCACTTAGCCTTAGCGTTATCAGACTATCAAAGGGCATTTTCAGGCAGAGGAAACTAACATTAGGCTATACCTACTTTATAAACAATATAATTGGGCGGGCCACACATAGATACTTTATAAACATGTAGTCGCAGGCTGCACAAATATTATATCGGGCCGCATGCGGCATGTTTGACATGACTGCTGTATATTATATGGAATAAATGTAAATAGATAAAGTATTGTAATAAACCTGGGTAAACCTGGGTATGTGCAATTTTCTTAACTCGGGGAATTATCTAGATATTTTTAGGTATATGTGTTTAGTAATTTGAGATAGGAATCATTCTTTATATTAGGTGCTTGGGTCGTGTTTTGTATTGCAAGGCATGAAGTACTAATATTCGGCTTGGAAAGGCTTACTGGTAAATCATACAAATGTGAAACAAGAAAAAACATGCAAGTGTGAAATTAGAGTTTCGTGATGTGTGGTCATTAGGTGATTAGAGGAAAATTACTGTAGTATTTGCTTGTTTAAGAACCTTTCAGTTTACAATGACTGTTGTCTTGAGGTTCTTGGAAATAGGGAAAACAATGGACTTGAAGCCACGCTCTCGCAGGTGTTCAATTCGCTCGGTATGGGACCCCTTGCGTGTAGCAAGAAAGATTTTGTGGTGACAGCGGTGGGATTTTGGATAGCTTTGTGATATTTTTTGTGTGTGAATATGTCTTTTTTTGAAAAGAAGCAAAGTCAGGCTCTTGGACATGGCAAAGGGAAGGAAAACGCGAATTTTTATCAGCTGTTTTGGCGCCCCAAGACCTCTGGCGCACTGGGCAACCGCCCCGTCCGCCCCTCCCCGTTAGTACGCTACAGGATCAGTGAATGATAAGTTTCAAACTGTATAAAATGCAGTTGAATCTATAAATGATACATCTTAATATTATTTTGAATTGTTAAAGTTGACATTCTCATCATGTAATGTACCTTTTAACACCCATATATCATTCCAACATAAAAAAATAGTAATTCTGACAAGCACAATAAAACGTTCAACCACCGCTGTGTAATTTAACAGATACAATTTAAATAACTCGACACAGGAAATAGAACTTTCGACCACCGCTTTGTAATTCAACCGATAAAATCTAAAACCTCGACCATGAAAATGGAACTTTAAGCACAAACAATTTGATTCAACATTTGCAATTGGAATTGTCGACACACAAGATAGAAATTTAAACTACTACTTTCTCATGGACCAAATTTTGTCCGCTACGGCGCTTGTCCAGAAGCAACTCTCGCACGGAACGAAACGAACTCGGAGGAATTATTAGGATCTATAAATAGTCAAAGTTGGGATTACTTTAGATTGCGTGTATAAAGTCTTAGTATAGCAGTGCAGCAATTCTCCAGAGAGGACAAATACAGTTTGTAAAAGGTAAGCATATGGAAGACGATTTTTTAAAAAAATATTCAAATAAATGTTTCATATTTTAATGGCCATTATTAGTAAGATCTTGCTTTTTACAAGTGAAATGTAGTCTAGAGGTTTTGATTTCCGTGTGTAAGATTTCTATGTATAGTACAAGCACTGCCTAATACACGTCGTAAGCTGCATGGTTGCGACGCGGATCTTCGCGCAGGTAAAACTAAAAGTCGGTACATTAATACTGTATAAAACGTACACAATACCATCCGCTATAATCAGTCAAATTAAAATAAAGGCTACGAAACTACAGTGAATTTTTTTTTATCTCAATCATAAAAATGTAATGCAAGTAGAATATAGACTTTATCATTTTTTTTTTAATTATATGCCACACATTCCAAAATAATGAAGTCTGAATAAAAATAGCATTATAATATTTTTGTAAAAATATTAAGTACATTTAAAATAGCAAGCAATTTAGACATTATTATTATTATAAAAGACCAAAACAAAAAACAAAACAAACAAACATATGCACATGCATGCAGAATAAGTAATAATTCAAATAATAATTCAAATATTCAGATGACAATACTTTTTTGCCAGATCAAAAATAAATACAAATAAAAATAGAAATAAAATTGTATAATAATTCTGATATTTTGTATCACCATTTTAAAATTAAGAAATTGAATCAGATTGTAAAATAAATAATTTTAATAATAATGATTTATATGTTTATCAGACATTTACACATATTTAGGAATTATTTGTATTTTCAACAAGATCAATAATAATAATAATAATAATAATAATAATTATAATAATAATAATAATTATATTGTCTACATTACATGCTCTTTTTAACTCCGCTTGGTCATTTTCACTTCCTGGACTTCAAAGGTAAATTAAAGAGGCGATAACTTGTTTTACTTTTGATGTATTTTGTAATTCATTCATTGTACTTTCAGAAGCTGGTATTGCCTACTCTGGAAAAATTCGTTTTCCCTATTTGAATAACTGCTAAAAAATAGTGTACTGTTTACTAATTCAGGCTAATTTTTTTAGTACAGGGGAGCGGCCATTTTTGTCAGCTGTGTGCTTAGATCATGTACAATTTCCACAAGTACACAAGTACAATATGTAGAAAGAAATTTCAGCCACAGTACATGAAAGTAGCATAGAGGTATGCCACCATTCTCTTCATTGCGCATGTTGCCAGTGCAAACATTTTCACCTTACAACTATCACTCTCTGAGAAGTGCGTAATATCTGTAGAGCGCCCCCAAAAATAAAAGTCGGTACATTTATACTGTATACAACGTTCAAGATACCAACCGCTATAATCAGTAAAATTACAATAAAGGGAACGAAACTACAGTGATAAAAATTGTCTGAATCAAAAAAATGTAATGTAAGTGAATATAGATTTTATATTTTTTTATAATTATATGCCACACATTTCAAAATAATGCAGTATGAATAAAAATGGTTTATAATATTTTTGTAGCATTCATAATTAAGTATTATTTAAAGTGTTAGTGCTTTGACTACATTTCAAGTAAAAAGTAAAATATTCAGATGATAATATTTTTAAAACTTTTTTGAACCAAATCAGTAATGAATACAAAATAAAAATAGAAATAATATTGTCATATCAAATGGTTGATAGTTTTATTGTAAGGTGCATGGTTGTGATGTGATGTAAACACCATGTAAGATGCCTACCGCTTTAATAACTATGGCTGTGATAAAGGGATAAAAAACGACAGTAACAACATTCTCTAAATCATAATTATGTCATTCTCTATGTCATCGATATGTCCGGTAATTAGATTATAGATTTTTATCATTTTTGTATTATCTGTTAAACATTCCCCAAAAATGCAATATGAACAGAAGTGTCTTCACCATAGAAATATATTTAATTCATATTTAGATAGCATTTAGCATCCCAGCAATTTGATTAACATTTAACAATAATGTAATGTAGGCATTATTATTATTATTATTATTATTATTATTATTATTATTATTATTGATGTTGTTGTTGTTGTTGTTGTTGATAATGTTGTTAAAAATGCAAATAGTTCCTAAATATAAGTGTAAATGTCTGATAAACATATAAATCATTATTATTAAGATTATTATTTTTAAAATCTGATTAAATGTCTTAATTTTAAAATTATGATAAAAAATATCAGCCATTGTTATACAATATTGTTTCTATTTTTATTTTGTATTCATCATTAATCTGGGAAAAAAGCATTGTCATCTGAATATTTTAATTATTATTTTAATTATTATTTTGTGCGCATGTGTATATGATTATTTCTGTGTTAAATAATAATAATAATAATAGTAATAATAATAATCATGTCTAAATTACTTGATATTTTAAATGTACTTAATTATGATTTTTACAAAAATATTATAAAGCCATATGTATTCAGAATGCATATTTTTGGAATGTGTGGCATATAATTCACAAAGTAATTATAAAGTCTATATTCTACTTATATTACATTTTGTATGATTCAGAGAATGTTGTCAATGTAGTTTCGTAACTTTATTTTAATTTCACTGGTTACAGTGGTTGGTATCTTGCACGTTGTATACAGTATAAAGGTACCGATGTTTATTTTTACCTTCGTGACTATCCTCGTTGCAACCATGCGCCTTACGACGTGTATTTGGCTGTCATTGTACTATAAATAGCATTTCTTTAACATTGCACTTGTCGTTAACAACTTTATTTTTTTTAAATAAAAAATGTTTGCGCAGACGGAACAAGGTCAAGTTTGAAATTTGTAAGGTATCAAGGGATTCAATAATCATCAGTTAGATAGTAACTGTGTCAGGTAAATACTTTCGAAGATCGGAAATGGTGTACAATTCATAATGGAACGGGTCCCGACTAGAGTCGTCTTACATTGTAGGACCACTCCACCCATAGACCACTTCATCAAATATCAGTTATAATAAGACATATTATAATATTCAATAAAAATTGAAATATACTATAAGAGTCATAACCCTTTACTTTTGATACAAAAATAAGTTGTGTATCTGTTCTATGTTGATCATAAAAACCAAAAAATATGTAGTAAAAATAAAGCCAACTTGGCGCGGACGTGAATGAAAACACTCTCCATAGATATAAAAAGAAGATGACTACTTATAGATCAGTTTCTGTTAAGACGTTGTGACGCCAAAATCGTACACATTGATCTGTATGGCACTGTAAAGTTTCCATTAGTATAATGAAGCATTTACAATTGGATTTTTTTTTCTACAGCAAAAGAAAACAAGGATATGAACCAAGATAATGAGACTTTACTTTATAATATTAACTCTTTCTTCAACATTAATTCATAATATTCAATCTTTACGTTAAAAAAATTATGTTGAATATGAACCAAGGTAAGAACACTTTACATTATGATAATAATTCTTCATCTTTGAATACTGATATTAGATCTTTAAATCATAATATTTCAATCTTTACCAGTAGAATTACGCAAAATGATTTACAAAGAACATGCTCAGTCCTGTATTACAAAATTGCTTTAGAAGATTTCAAAATCTGAAATTTTTTACTTTTTGTTTAAAATGAAAATAAGAAAAAATGGTGAAGATTATATTCATAATTTATTAAAAGTAGCAATAGCTGTTGTTAGATTTAATACAAGTACAGAACATATAAATCACAGTTACTGTAGAGATTTACATATTAGCCCTACCGAAACACATACTATAAGAGAATTATTAGTAAATATTACCGACCCTTTAGTTTAATTTTTCATTTTGTTGTAGAAACAAAATCTAAACAGCAATCTTGTTATACATATAATGAAACTTTTAAAGATCGATATGGGTTATATCGTCACAAGAGGAAATATAAACATTATAATGAACCAAATAAACATGCAATATCACAACACGATTCCCATCAAGCTACTTATAATCGTCAAAGAATACTTTTACATTTAGTAGAAAGACAATTTCCAATAGCGCAACACCAAGAAGTTCAAACAGAACCAGAAGAAAACTAAAGAACATTATAAAAATATTTATAATCAGATTCATAAAGATGAAAAAATATTTCCTTTAATTCATTCTGTTAGTTATAATGTTGGTAGCAGAATAATTCTTCATGTAGGATTAGATTTTCTAACTTTTATTTTGAACAAAATGGTATTTATTTAAGAATTTCATTAAATGTAATTTTAAAATTAATGAAATTGTCAGAAAAGCTTCCGTTCTTAATCAATAAAACCAATAATGGGGAAGAGGTTATGTTTACAGAATTGTTAGAAGATACCATTGATGTTGGTTACAATTTTACTGATAATGTTGTAGATATTCGTCGTTATTGGTATCCTCCCAATCATACAGATTTACATCCAACTAAAAAATATTTTGTACTAAGACCTGATCATTATTTAAAATTATCGAAGTGAGCCAAGTTTGTCGAATTACTATCATAAAAGGCATCCAAATTTTAAAATAAATGTTTTATGTTTTCTAGAAAAGAATTGTTAAAGCTATGTAATTGAGACTAAGAATTGTGAATTACTATTTCTTTTATTAAAAATTTTTAGAAATTATTTTATGTTTTGTTGTTTTGCATAAAAATAACTAATAAATACGCAAATACTTACTTTAAAACATTTATTCAAATATTTTTTTTTAACGGTTGCCTTATTTAGGAAATGTGCACGTCCATCGTATAAATATCTATGACTTTATTACATTATGAGAAGGGGGCAACAATAAGTGGCATATGCAGCCATGACACCTATTTGCTTTTCTTCTTAATACGAGTGTAAGGAAGGAAAAGAAAATAATACTGATGCGTTACATTACTAACGTATTATGGGGACTCAATGATTCTTGGAGCAGAGGATATATTTATAAATATTTTCTAGCAGAGTAAATGATCAGAATTAATGTATTATTTACATAAGAATTTACAAAATGATCAAAATTAATGTATTATTTATCGCAAATTAATAAAAAGGATCAAAGTTAATGTATTATTTACAGAGAATTATAATAATGAAAAGAAACTTTATAAAAATGATTAAAAATGAATGCATTAATTAGAGAAAATTTTAAAAAAGATCATATCGTAACATACATTTGTGTGAATGAGGCGTGCATTTGTATGTGAGTACTTTGGTAAATAATCAAAATAACTGCATTATTTAACATTATCATATAATGATATACACTTGTATGAAAGGATATATCATTTTATATATGTAAGGGTAATATGCATATTTAATTTATGCTAAAATGTATTTAAGGATTTTCAAAAATTATTTAAATCTCTACAGTCCTTCAATTATATTTTAAAAAGTTCCTATATGATTTAAGCGGAATAAAGATACATAAAACCTAATTACCTCCCCCTTTTAAAAAAAATTCGTGTTGTAAGATTTAGTACCAAGTTACCAGAAATAATTTTTAACAAATGTTACATTGTATCTTTCTTATCTGGTTCAAAGCAGTTCAAACCAGAATCAGCTGACAAAACAGCATTAGGTCCATGAATCGTAAATTCAAGACGGCTGATTCGATTAAACATTTTTACTGCATACATGAGAAATGTAAGGATACAATGTACAAAACAGAGAATGTTTATTTACTTATCGAAGAATAAGAAATAAGTTTAAATACAGTCATCATATACAAGGTTATTGATAAAATCTCACCTAGAAAAGATAACTTTTTTCGAAATAATTCTTTTCTGTTTAATCAAATTCGATTATTTTAAAAAAAATTCTATCAAATTTTTTTTTTATAAAGAAAATATAAAAAAAACAAAGAAACATCTTTCTAATATCTGTATTCAATTTGCATTCATTTTTACTTAAATTTTATTATTTCAAGATTATTTTGAAGGAAAAGAACATTTGAGAAATAATTCTTACATTTTATTTAAATTTCAATTATTTTTTAAAATTTTTTATTTAACTTCTGGAGATTTTGAAGGAAAGATAATTATTTGGGAAACAATGGGACATGATTCTTACACTTAATTTAAATATTAATTATCTTGAAAAAAAATATTTGTCTTCTGGATACAAAGGGATATAATTCTTATATTTTTACAATTTTGTTTACACTTCTTAATATATTGAACGAAAAGATAACTTTTGGAAATAATTCTTATATTGTTATTAAATTTTATTAAACTATAGTCTAATTTTTCTGTGATTTTTGGTAATTTTACTTATTTTTACTAAATTTTAGTTAATTTTTTCATTACTTTGAGGTATTTTTTTTATCAATTTTTAAAATAAATTTTAGTTAAATTTCATTGATTTTTATAAATGTTTATAGATTTTTTTTGAATTGTATAATGTTGCAGAAAAGGTGGCTCTTTTATATAGATTGTTTTCCAATCTTCATAGGTTTATAAATTATTTTTAATAAATTGTACTTATTTTATTAAATTTGTATTGAATTTTATTTATTTTTACAAATTCTTTTATTTAATTTCTTGATATTTTGAATGAAAAAATAACTCTTTCAGACATAATACGTCCATTTTTACAAACTTTTAGTTATTGTGAAAGAAAATATAACGCTCTTAGAATTATTTTGTATATTTTTACTAAATGTTTGTTCAATTTTAGTAAATTTCTGTTCATTTGTTGTAATTGTTTGGTTATTTTTACTACATGTTATTTACATTTAAGTTTATTATATACTCATTTTTTTCTCCATTAACTTTGCATTGTCAGAATCGTGCAGTATTTCTCCATACTGCACGGCTTCATACTGCACGACACGTGTGTCTAAAAATAGTGTCGCGTGTTAGGAACTACTTTTTATTGTAAACAAAGAATGTACGCAAATGTAGCAGACACCGGAGCTTTTGCTTTATTAGATTTGTCTGTGGATGAACTAAACAAGCTGTTTGAGAGTAGAGATGATAAAGCTGACGATGTGGATGAATTCATTGAGTCACAAAAGAATCTTTCAACCAAGCAAGTGACTAAACGTGATATTCACAACGTACAGCGGTGGCTTTATGACAACACACGTGAGGCATGCAGTATTGAAAATATCATTCTGATCATTTAAACACTTATTTAGCCGATGTTTCAGACTATGAACCGTGCTCTCTAGAGTCTTAAAAAAAAAGCATAAAAAGGCATCTTATGACCAAATGATATTCCGTTTCTCTCAGAGACCGCCAATTTTACAAGTCAGTCCAAGCACTAAATTCGAAAAAATACAACTAAAGAAGGCGGGTTTTGGTATAAAAGCAAGTGCCTCGGAGCCAAGAAGCCACGATAACGAAGAAGCCTTATTTTCCGCTGACGAAATGGGCTCTCACACCCCAGCCACTTTGCAATTTTGTCGGGTTTTTTTTTTTTTTTTTTTTTTTTTGAGAAATTGTTTGGATTTATTATGACAGTACATATAAATATGTCATCTATAGCTGGTAATAAGAATGGCAATAAAGGTACTTACTTTTCTGCATCTTGAATTTCTTAAAAATGTACTTTCTGATCCACGGCGCGAAATTGCACTGCAATCTAGACTACATTTCCAACAGAAATCACTTTCCAAAGGAGAATTTACTGCACTCCAAAACGAAATGAATTTGATTTTCCCTAACAAAAATATTGAATCCTGAATCTTTAGAGAATTTCACTTAAAAGAATTTCATATTTTGTCCACCTTATGATTTCAAACTATCAATGGCAGGACAGTAACACATGTGTAAGCTAACTTGCTGTCGAGGCCAGTCCCTCTAGCTACATGTACATCGTACGTAATAGACCCAGCTAAAAACTAAAAGAGCAGAATTTAGTTGAATCGACAGAAAAACAAAATCCCTCCATTCCAGATCAACTGGGAAAGTTGTTCCAAGGCGCAGTCATTCACAATATGACTCAAAATTTCAATTTTAAGTAGACCAAAATGAGATTTCTTTTTGAAACAAATCACTGAGCGCGCGGTACTCTACCAAGTTCAAAGGTCACTGGGCGGTGCCATGTGCGCATGAATACTGTTACTGTGTATTGGTTTAACTTCGGTTGTGTATTTACTTTAGAATTTAGCAGAAATTCAGTTACTTTGTTTCTTGTAGTGTGTTCTTTTTATTATTCAGCCTTAGGTAGAAAAGCAAAATGAGTATATAATAAAAAGGTTACTGCATTTGTATGGGAAAATATGAACTCGTTTTTCTGAGCTATACTGCACTCCTGACGTCGTGCAGTATAACTCAGAAAACTCGTTCATATTTTCCCATACAAATGCAGTAACCTATAAATATTTAAGTATTTTTTATTTATTTTGATGTGAATATAAATTAAACTGCACTGATGGTTACTAAATTTTATTGATTTTTTCAAAAACAATTCCTCAATCTTTTAGAAAAAATTTGTATATTACCCAATTGTTTTTACTTTTTCAGTAATTTTAAGTATTTTTTTATATTTTTATATGTTTACATAAATTTCAGTTACATTTTGTGTTTAAAAAAAAAATAAAAAATTGATTGATTTTTATTGAATTCCTTATTGTTTGAAGAAGGTAAAGGTCAGACAACTCTTTTATAAAAATTAATTAAATTTTCATAGATTTTTAAGCACTTTTTGCTAAATTTCAATTATATTATTACATTTTTCTTGAATTCTATTTATTTTACTAAATTTTAATTTTTAAATGAAAGTTTTAAACCTCTTAATCTTTTGACAGAAAAGAAAACTCTTTTAGAGGTAATTCTTATATTTGTAGTAACTTTTAGTTTTTAGAAGCAACGAACCCGTTTAGAAAGAAAGGGACATAATTCTTACAGTTTTACTAAATTTTAGTTATTTTTTGGACGAAAAGATAACCCTTAGAAACAATTAGACATAATTCTTATTCTTTTTAATATTTTTTTTTTCATAAAAGTTTATTCATGAATATATATTTACATGTTAAAAGGATGCAATAGCACCCACGGTGAACACACGTGTTCAATTACTGCTACACAAAATAAACAGCAAAGGGGTAAGTTATATATAAATGAAACATATATACAAGAGTGTCAACAAACGTAAACAGGTGATGTAAATGAACGTGAATGTAATTGGAGAAATACGGTTAGCAATTGGAGCTCAGACTATTCCTGTAACTGACGTGCATACAGGTAGATGAAAGTATAAAGCGTGCAGGAAACATGTGGAATTCTGTGAAGGGAATAACAAAATACAACGATAGAATACAAAGTAGAAAGGAAGCGACAAAATTCAAAAATTATATATCAAGAAAAGGATACAATACAAACTCTGGATCATACTGTTCAAAGTTAAGACAATTTATTCTTATAATTATGGCATTTGAGGATATATAGCAGCTGAGGTATAACGGAATAGATAAGGTATAGTGTAACAGGTAAGGTATGCTATGGTAAGTTGCGATTTATTTATAGGATTATGTAAATTTCTAATTTGAAGTTATTAATGGAGCAGAATAATCCAGCTAAACACCATTTATCAAGGAAATGAACGAGATTCAGTCGGAAAAAGTCGGTTTTGATTCTGTATTTTAACCTGGATAGAAAGAAGGATAACAGTGTATTACTGGTTACAGCTTCTTTATGATAATATGCACGAATACGTTTAATCCATATGGCATATTTGTATTCAGTACATAATAGGAGGCACAGGTCCTCGAATTCAGGTTCCGGGAACGAAGCCTCTTTCGGGAAAAGACCGAATTTAAGGAATGTGTAGAAGGTATTGAAATAGTTTCTTGATAGTTTCTTCAACCATTTAATTACTAGGTGTTGTCGGAGAAATACTAGTTTGCACTCGAAAAATATATGGTCTACAGTTTCAATACCGCCACAAAAGTGCATAATTTAGATTTCGAAATTCCTTTCAAAAACATTATAATTAACGGGCAAAATATCATGTATAATGTAATTCTTATATTTTTACTAAATTGTAGCTACTTTTTATACTAACTTGAAGCTATATTTTAATTATTTTTTAATTACATTATTTTTATTTAATTTTATTAAACTTCTTCACATCAAGAAAGAAGGATGACTAGTCTAGAAACGAAGGTACATAATTGTTTTTTTAGTTAAATTTAGTTATTTTAAAATTATTTTGAATGAACCGTTTTAGATATATTTTTCTTGCATTTTATTTAATTTGTAACTATTTTTGTAAAAAAATTGATCAAACTTCTTGAGATTTTGAAAGAAAGATAACTCTTTGAAAAACAAAGGGATATAATTCTTATCCTTTTTTTAAACCTTAGTTATCTTCAAAGAAAGGTTGTCTTTTCGAAACAAAGGGATATAATTATTATATTTTATTTGAATGTTAGTTATCTTTTGAGGAAACATAACTCTTTTGGAAAGAAGGACATAATTCTTATATTTTGATAATATTTTGGTTAATTTTTTGTAAAATTTTTAATATTTTTACGGTTTTTTAATAAATATATTAATATTTTTATAAAAATCAAGATGCATAACCATTTTAAGGAGAATATATCATACAATTAACATATGACCAATTTCACTAAATCAGATATTTAATAAATGCAAAAAGGATAGTATTCTATTTGATAGATCATGCATTTCAATGCATAAATGTTTATTTATATTTTAGTTATTTTTCCTTTTCTTTAAATTCTAATAACCTTTGTTCATATTTTGAATGAAAAGATTCAATATATGTAGCCCATTAAAGGAAAATATATCATACATTTAATGTATGAATGATCATTTTATTATATTTAAAGGAGAATATAGTATACATTAAATTTACTGTATTTAAAGGAGAACATACCATCCATTAACTGTATAACCATTTCACTAAATCAGACATTCAATGAATGCACAAAGGACAATATTGTATTTGATAGATGAAATATGTAATGTATGCATAACCATTTTAATAAATCAGAATTTATTAACTGTTATTTTTTGTTGCAAAATATTTTTTTTTTCATTAATTTAGTAAAGACCCCCCCCCCCCATATTTCTGTGCCATTAACATAACTGCAAGCCAAATAGGAAAATACACACTAATTTCATTTTTCTTTCACATTGAAAATACTAACAATTAATAAATGACTTATAGTTTCTCTCCTACTTTTACAAGTCAAACGGAAAATGTATCTTAAGTCTCAATTTTGCTATATAGCTGAAATTTTAGTTTTACAATTTATAACTGTGTTCCTTACCCTTTCTCGGGAAAAGATGGTTATGTAGGGATGATTGCCTTGAAACTTTACAAACACATTCATCCCATGGTCTACTTGTTCCTAAATGACACTCGGACATCCAATATGACCGCCACAGTGGCCATCTTGAAAATATTGTTATCACTGCTTCTCCTGAATGGATGTTTATATAAATATGCGGTTTTCACTGAAAGACTTTTTATCATCTCTAGTTGGTCCTAAATGAAAATGGTGGCGATATGACGCTTAATATGGCCGTTACTGCATCCATCTTGAAAACCTTTTTATCGCTACTCCTCCTGAATATCAACGTCTCATATCAACCTGGGGTTTTCACGGAAAGACTTCTTATGATGTCTAGTTGGTCTTAAATGAAAATGGTGCCGATCTGATATTCAATATGGCCGCCACGGCAGCCGTCTTGACAAAATTGTTATCGCTACTCCTCCTGAATGGATGGTCATATCAACATGGGGTTTTCACTAAAACACTTCTTATGATGTCTATTTGGTCCCAAACGAAAATGGTGCCGATCTGTTGTTCAATATGGCCGACAATGGATAGTCATATCAACATAGGGTTTTCAAAAAAAAAATTCTTATGATTCTGTTTGGTCCTAAATGATAATGGTACCGATCTGACGTCCAATATAACCACTACAGCAGCCATCTTGAAAAAAATCTTGTTATCGCTACTCCGCCTGAATGAATGGTCATATCAACCTGTGGTTTTAACTAAAAGACTCGTGATGATGTCTAGTTGGTCCCAGAGCAAAGGGTGCCGATCTGAGATCCAATATATCCGCCATGGCAGCCATCTAAAAAATCTTGTTACCACAACTCTCGAAATGGATGGTGTTTCAACATGGGGTTTTCACCAATAGACTTCTTATGATACCTCGTTGGTCCTAAATAAAAATAGTGTCATTCGTACATCCAATATGGCTGCGATGACGACTGTCTTGAACATCTTGTTGTCACTATTTCCTCTGAACGGATGATCATTATGACGGGGTTTGCACCAAGTCCTAAATGAAGATGTTTCCAATCGTACATCCAATATGGCAGTCATGAAGACTGTCTTAAAAATCTTCTATTCCCACGGAATGGATGGTCATTATGACATGTGGTTTTCACCAAACGACTTCTAATTACGTCAACTTTATCCTAAATGAAAATGGTTCCAAGTTGACGTCCAATATGTTTACCACAGCAGCTAATTTGAAAATCTTGATATCGCTACTCCTCCTACTTGGATAGTCATATTAAGGGGGTGTTTCATTAAAAGACTTCTTATGGTGTCTAGCTGGTCCTAAATGAAAATGGTGACGATCTGTTGTCCAGTATGGCCACCACAGTAGCCACCCTGAAAATCTCGTTATCGCTACTTCTCTGAACTAAATGTAATATTGCCATGGGGTTTGCAATATAAGATTTCTAATGGTGACTAGTTGGTCCTAGATGAAAATGGTGCCGATCTGATCTCCGATATGGCTGCCACAGTGGCCATCTTGAAAATCTTGTTATTGCTAGTCCTAATGGTGCCATTCACATTCAATATGCTTGTCACATTGGCCATCTT
Organism: Margaritifera margaritifera; assembly: GCA_029931535.1. Taxonomy (NCBI): domain Eukaryota; kingdom Metazoa; phylum Mollusca; class Bivalvia; order Unionida; family Margaritiferidae; genus Margaritifera; species Margaritifera margaritifera. The sequence goes on along the minus strand of JAQPZY010001654.1, from coordinate 7,022,235 downwards.
GAAAATCTTGTTGTGACTGCTTCTCCTGAATGAATGGTCATATCAGCATGGGATTTTCACCGAAACACTTGTTGTGATGTCTAGTTGGTCGTAAAGGAAAATGGTTCCGATCCGAATTTTAATATGACTGCCACAATGACCATCTTGAAAATTTTCTTATCACTATTTTTCCTAGATCGCTGGTCATATCGACATTGTGCTTTACCCAAAAGACTTCCGTTGATGTCTAGTTGATACTAAATAGTGATGGTGCCAATCTAATATCGAATATGGCCACCATTGTATCCATCTTCAAAATCTTGTTATCGTTGCTCCTCAAAAACAGAAAGTCATACAAACATAGGTTTTCCACGAGAACACTTCAAATGATACCTTGTTGGTCCTAATTGAAAATGATGTCAAGTTGACATCAAATATGTCCACCACAGCAGTTAATTTGAAAATCTTGCCATCCCTGAAAAATATCAAAGATGGTTTCAACACTCCACAGTTAAAAGGAAGAAATGGTCTTATCTTGAATTCCTGGAAAATCCTTTCAGCAAGTAGAACATCAGTCCCTTCGAGGATTCGTGTTTCCATTTTACATTTGAAATCCTGGAAGTGAAATTGACCCAGCGGAGCTAGCAGTCTTTTGAGTTGAGCACAATGTATACTCTAGAACCCAAATTACAGCCATCAATCACACACCAAAATAACGGAATTAGTTATTTTAACAATATCTAAGATAATCAAGGTCTTTTTTGAAATAGCTAGGATAAGCAGCCTGGAAATTATGCGAAATATTTTTCTTTAAAACTCAAACCCTATGCAAAGTACGAAACTGTACAGTGGAACCTTAAAAAAATATTAACATTTGTGCAATTGGTTTTCTCCTTTTCATATCATCATGTATGATTTTCTCAATAAAATCGTACATTAACATTGATGTTATGTATGAAAATAAGCCAATTAACGACTGTTTAGGTGCTTGCAACTTATATGTTTCAGCTATGCAACCAAAATCAAATCATACAATAATAATATCTATGTGGTCTCTGAAACAAATATGAAAATTTGTCCAATTTCTTTTCTCTTTTATATCATAAAGCATGATTTTCGCAACAAAATGGTACATTAACGTTGACGTCATGTATGAAAATAAGCTAATTATGCCTATTTTGCTCTTGCTTATACAATACGAATTGTGTATGAAATGACCTTAATTGTGGGGAAGTAAGAAGTCTTAGAACACAGAAGTAAAGTCAACTTAAATTTAAATACTGTTTCATTTAAGTGAAAGAAAAATACAGCAAAAATGTTTCTATTCATTTATTTGTAATAAAGAGGAATACAAAATGACTACAAAGCATATTTGCTTCCTTGTATATACTAGTGGTAGACGAATTAGCAAACATTTGACCCTTTGACATATGACCTCAGTGAACCTGATTTGTTTCATCCCTATTCAAACTGTAAAATGTATCAGTGACATCTCAGGCATAATTGTGGTAAGTTTCCTGTTCCTGTCTTTTAGCATAACATTGGAATCTATGTTGAGAAAATGCAATATGCATTTTCAAAATGCCTCACTTTCATCATGGTGGAGGTGTGGGGGGGGGGGGGCGCTGGGCTTGTGTTGGACGTTGCTACTAATGAATACTGTTCTGTTGAATACATACATAACTATTCAAAAGGACTGTTTAGATGCTTGCGACTTAAATGTTTCAGCTATTTAGTCAAAATTAAATCACACAGTAATAACACCTATTTGTTGTTTATGGTTCTGCTCTACAGCTGTTATGTACTTCTGAGAGAGGAACCAGGATAGGTAAAGTTTTTTGCGTTGGTAAAATGCACAATGGATGGAATGTTGACATACCTCTAGCCTACTTTCATGTAATGTGACTGAAATTTCCTTACATGTGGTAATTATGGAAACTTTGCATAATTGGTTGCTTCTATGTGATTGGGAAATGAACTTGAATTAGTTCAAGGTACACTAACGTTAGCAGTTATTAAAATAGAGAACATGAATTATGCCAGAGCAGACAATAACAGCTTCTGAAAGTAGAATAAAGGAATTATGAAATATATAAAAAGGGAAGAAGAGGTCCTCGGCCCGTAGTATTTTCCAAAATACCTTTGAAGTCCAGGAGGGGAAAATGACCAAGCGGAGCTAGCAATCTTTTCAGAGGTGTACATCTGAAGTAAGTCCAAACTGAATAATGTATAACCCAAATTGCACCCATCTATCATACGCCAAAATAAAGGGAATTTAAAGTTTTTTAACAAAATATAAGATATAGACTTTTACTACGAAAAATAGCTAGGATAAGCAGCGAGGAAATTATGGGAAATTGTTTTCTTTAAAAATCAAACCCTATGCAAGGCGCGGAAGCGTAGAGAGGAACCGTAATACAGATATGAACATTTGTGCAATTGGTTTTCTCTTTTTCATATCATCATGTATGATTTCCTCAATACAATGGTACATTAGAAGTGATGTTATGTATAAAAATAAGCTAATTATGCTTATTTACTCTTGCTTACACAATATGTACAATATGTCTTGTGGTAGTATTGTGTGTGAAATTATCTTAATTATGGGGAAATTAAAAGTCTTAGAACACAGAAGTAAAGTCAACTTAAATTTTAAAATTGTTGGAATAAGTGAAATAAATATATAGCAAAAATGTTTCTTTTCCTTCATTTGTAATAAAATGAAAGAAAAAAATGATGACAAAGCATATTCGCTTGCTTCTATATACTAGTGCTAGAAGAATTAGCAAACGTTATACGCTTTACCAGATTTGTTCCATCCCTATTCAAACTGTAAAATTTATCAGTGAGATCTCAGAAATAATTGAGGTAAGTTTGCTGTTCCTGTCTTTTAGTATAAATTGGTTGCTATGTTGAGAAAATGCAATGTGCATTTTTAAAATGACCCACTTTCATCACGGTGGAGGTAGGGTGGGAGGCTGGGCTTGTGTGAGACTTGACTAATAATGAATACTGTTCTGTATAAGACATGCATGATAATTATTCAAAAAGTTTGTTTAGATGCTTGCGACTAAAATGTTTCAGCAATACAACCAACAATAAATTATAACACCTATTTGTTGTTTATGGTTCTGCTCTACAGCTGTTATGTACTTCGGAGAGACTGACCAGGATAGGTGAAGTTGTTTGAATTGGCAATATGCCCAATGGATGGAATGTTGGCATACCTCTATGCTACTTTCATGTACTGTGACTGAAATTTCCTTACATGTGGTAATTATGGAAACTATGACTATCTAAAGCAAACAGCTGGTAAAGATGGTTGATTCCATGTGATCGAGAAATGAGCCCGAACTGGTCCAAAGTACACTCAATTTTAGCAGTTATTAAAACAAAGAAAATTAAGTTTGCCAGTGTAGACGATACCAGCTTCTGCAATAAATGAATTATGAAATATATATAAAAGGTAGAAAAAGGTTCTCTGTCCGTGGTTTTTCCAAAATATTTTTGAAGTCCAGAAGGGGAAATTGACTAAGCGGAGCTAGCAGTCTTTTGAGATGTGTACATCTGAAGTAAGTCCAAGCTATATAATGTGTAACTAAAATTGCACTCATCAATCATACACGAAAATAATAAGAATTGAAAGTTATTTGAACAATATCTAACAGATACAAGATATTTTTCTAAATAACCAGGATCAGCAGCGAGGAAATTATGGGAATTTTATTTCTTTAAAAATCAAAACCGTTGCAAAGTATGAAACTGTAGAGCGGAACCTTAATACAAATTTAATCATTTGTGCATTTGGTTTTCTCATTGTTAGATGATCATGTATGAATTTCTCAATAAAAATGTACATTAACATTGATGTTATGGATGAAAATAAGCTACGTATGCCAATTTTGCCTTTGCTTATTCAATATGCCTTGTAGCAGTATTGCGTGTGAAATTATTTTTATTTTGAGTAAGTTAAAAGTCTTAGAACACAGAAGTAAAATCAACTTAAATTTAAAACTGTTGGATTAAGTGAAATAAGTATATAACAAAATTGTTTCTTTTCCTTCATTTGTAATACAAATAAAGAAAAAATGATGACAAAGCTTATTCAGTTCATTCAATATACAAGTGTTAGACGAATTAGCAAAATTTTACCCGTTGAACTTTGACATCAGTGAACTTGATTTGTTCCATCACTGTTCAAACTGTAAAATTTACGAGAGAGACCTCAGAAATAATTGTGCTAAGTTTCATGTTACTGTTTTCTAGCATAACATAGGTTACTACGTTGAGAAAAAGCAATGTGGATTTGTAAAATAGCCCACGTACATCATGGCGGGGCGGAGTGGGGGGCTAGTGCTGGACGTTACTACTAATGAATACTTTTCTGTTGAAGACATACATGATAATTATTTAAAAGGACTGTTTAGACGCTTGCGACTTAAATATTTCAGCTATACAGTCAAAATTAAATCAAACAATAACACCTATTTGTTCTTTATGGTTCTTCTCTACAGCAGTTATGTATTTCTGAGAGAGGGACCAGGATAGATGATGTTGTTTGCAGTGGCAATATGCGCCCATGTAAATACGACAATAACGGATCGGTCTTGTTGCAACAGCTTGTAAATGATGTTAAATCTCGAAGTTATCTTTTTTTTTGTTTTTGAAAACCTGCCCAAAAAACGTTATCTAGATTTTAAAAAGTAAGAGAATTTATGCAAGCGGAAAAATATAAAGTCACTGCCAGTTTGTGAAAATGTTTTTTTCAGGTTGTATTTTTATATAAAAAAATGTTTTTTCGTTGTTTTGCTTTACTTCCAATTTTGGTTGAAAATGAGATGTGACTGAAACCAAGATTTCAATTATGTGTGGTACCATACAGCCAATATCGTGCTGGTGTGCCGTAAAACTAAACCCACCGACGCGCTTTATCTAAGATGAACATTTTTGGTATATTTTTCTTTCACTTAATACAACAGTTTTAATTTAAGTTGACTTTATTCCTGTGTCCTAGACTTCTAATTTCCCCATAATTGAGATCAATGCATACAAAATACTGCCATCAGGCATATTGTGTAAGCAAGAGCAAAATAGGCATAATTAGCTTTTTTTCATGCATATCACCAATGTTAATATACCATTTTGTTGAGAAAAGCATATATGATTATATGAGAAAGAGAAAAGCAATTGCACAAATTTTCATATTTGTTTACGGTGGCGCTGTACAGTTTCGTATTTTGCATAGGGTTAGATTTTTAAAGAAAAAGAATTACCCAGGTTTTCCTCGCTGGTTATCCTGGCTATTTAAAAAAAGACCTCGTGTATCTTAGGTAATGTTATAAGAACTTTTAAAACTTTCCTTTATTTTGGTGTATGATTGATGGGTGCAATTTGAGTTAAAGAGTATACAGCTTGATCTTACTGAAGCTGTGCACCTCTCAAAAGACTGCTAGATCCGCTTGGTCATTTTCACTTCCTGGACTTCAAAGGTAAATAAATTAAAAAAATCGATAACTTTTTTTTTACTTTTTTAAAATATATTTTGTAATTCATTCATAGTACTTTCAGAGGCTGGTATTGCCTACTGTGGCAAAATTCGATTCCCCATTTTAATAACTGCTGAAAAGAGTGTACTTTTGACTAGATTTTTCGAGTACTTTGGAACGGCCATTTCTGTCTGCTGTGTGCTTAGATCATGTGCAGTTTCCACAAGTACAATATGTAAAGAAATTTCAGCCTCAGTACATGAAAGTAACGTAGAGGTATGCCAACATTCTCTTCATTGTGTATGTTGCAAATTCAAACAACTTCACCTTACAGCTGTCAAGCTCTCAGAAGTGCATAATATCTGCAGAGCGCCCCCATAAACACCACATTTGTATTATTATTATATGATTTATTTTTGGTTGTATAGCTGAAACATTTAAGTCGCAAGCATCTAAACAGTCCTTTTGAATAATTTTCCTGCACTTTCTCCACAGGACAGTATATATTAGTAGCAAAGTCCCGCACAAGCCGAGCCCCCCCCCCCCCCCGAAGAAAAGTGAGCTATTTTAAAACTACACCTTGCATTTTCTAAAAATAGCCAATGTTGTGCTAAAAGACAGGAACATGAAACTTGCCACAATTATTCCTGAGATGTCACTAATAACATTTACAGTTTGAACAGGGATGGAACAGTTCAGGTTCACAGAGGTCAAAGGGCAAAAGTTTGCTAATTCTTCTAACACTAGTATATCGAAGAAAACGAATCTGCTTTATCGTCATTTTTTCCTTAATGTTATTACAAATGAATGAAAAGAAACATTTTTGCTATATTTTTCTTTCACTTAATACAACAGTTTTAATTTAAGTTGACTTTATTCCTGTGTCATAATCTTCTAATTTCCCCATAAATTGAGATCCATGCATACAAAATACTGCCACCAGGCATATTGTGTAAGCAATAGCAAAATAGGCATAATTAGCTTTTTTTCATGCATATCACCAATGTTAATATACCATTTTGTTGAGAAAAGCATATATGATTATATGAGAAAGAGAAAAGCAATTGAACAAATTTTCATATTTGTTTACGGTGGCGCTGTACAGTTTCGTATTTTGCATAGGGTTAGATTTTTAAAGAAAAAGAATTACCCAGGTTTTTCTCGCTGGTTATCCTGGCTATTTAAAAAAGACCTCGTGTATCTTAGGTAATGTTATAAGAACTTTAAAAAATTTCCTTTATTTTGGTGTATGATTGATGGGTGCAATTTGGGTTAAAGAGTATACAGCTTGATCTTACTGAAGCTGTGCACCTCTCAAAAAAACTGCTAGCTCCGCTTGGTCATTTTCACTTCCTGGACATTAAAGGTAAATAAATAAGAAGAGCCGATAACTTTTTTTTTTTACTTTTTAAAAATATATTTTGTAATTTATTCATAGTACTTTCAGAGACTGGTATTGCCTACTGTGGCAAAATTCGATTCCCCATTTTAATAACTGCTGAAAAGAGTGTACTTTTGACTAGATTTTTCGAGTACTTTGGAACGGCCATTTCTGTCTGCTGTGTGCTTAGATCATGTGCAGTTTCCACAAGTATAATATGTAAAGAAATTTCAGCCTCAGTACATGAAAATAGCGTAGAGGTATGCCAACATTCTCTTCATTGTGTATGTTGCAAATTCAAACAACTTCACCTTACTCCTATCACTCTCTCAGATGTAGATACTATCTGTAAAGCGCCCCCTAAGTAAGGAGGTATATTTCTAGACAAAAGTGTAACAAAACAGACTGAATAAAATATTAACGTCAAAACTTCTGCCTAAACCCGAGCATGCGCACTCACATGTTCCGACAACAATACCCAATCGGAAGATTGCTCGACCATTTCAGTCAGGTCATTTCTTTCTCGACTTTGCGGAAAAGGTCCAAGATATTCCGATTGAACAATACTCTGTACTCACAAAGACTGGTTCCCTGTCGTACGTTTGGCTAAAGTTACGACAAGGATGAGCATTTGTCAACCTAGACATCCAGCTTGTAAATCTTCTTATCGTAGCTCATTTAAAACGCAAAGTCATATAAACATGGGGTTTCCACCATAAGACTTTCTTATGATGCTTTGTTGATCCTAAATGAAATGGTGCCGATCTGACATCGAATATGTCCGCCACAGCAGCTAATTTGAAAATCTTATCACTGAAGAATATCATAGATGGTTTCAACAGTCTGCAGTTAAAAGGAAGAAATAATGGGCTTATCTTGAATTCCTGGAAATTCTTTTCGGCCAGTAGAGCGTCAGTCCATTCAAAGGATGCTTGTTTTTCTTTCCGCAATTTAAGCTTTTCGTTCGTTGTTTTTATATTGGATGATACAATAAATACGAGCAGTTGTTAATGTCTACTCTTCATGTTACTTGCTAAATGATTCCATTTCGAAAACTCTTTCTCTCATTGTGATAGAGGTCTATTCGACTGGATACAGCAGACCGCGTCTGATGTCATTAATCAATATTCCACCTGGTAACGCCCATCCATAGAATTCCAGTTACTGATACCCGACAGTCTAGTCGTGGGTTACCAGAATTTAGAACACGGGAAAGTACTGACGAGAAAGCCGTTGTCATACAATAATGATAGTTATAATTTAGTAATACAATACAAAGTAGGCCTTACACACACAAGACTCTGTCAGTTACCTAATAATGATCATTGCTTTCATTTTCTAAACCCATTCTTAATCACATCAGACATCTTTGAAGAGCCTTATTTCAGTTAGTCAAGCTCGAAGAAGTTTAAAGACATTTTTCTTTGATCTGCTTCGTGTTTTTTTTTAAGGACACTGTTTCTAAAAAATGTTTTACTAACACAAATATAAAAAACAATCAAAAACGTCATAAGCACGGGATATGTTACTCCATTTGCCCACATTACTCACTAAAACACTTTAATAATAATAATAAATACCTGAATCTGAATCTGATTTCATGTTTAATGTAAACATTATTTTCTCTTATAGACTAGCCAAGAAGATGGATGCCGTTCCTGTATGGTCTCAGGCTAAATCATTGGTCCAGTATATAACCCGAAACCGTGAAGGTGCTCGACAGACACAAATTAATTTTTTAAAATTGTGCCCGGTGGTATCTCAGTGCAGATCACTGGTTCAGGCGATCAATGGGGATGAAGAAGGTGCCAGAGAAACGCAGACTGCATTCCTGAAAGGTTTAAACGGCATGGTGGATTCTGTGCCAGGTCTAGGGCACGCAAAAGCGGCAGTGCATTACATATGTGGCGACAAGGAAGGGGGCAGTAATGCTTGGAAAGCTTCAACCCGTTCTGTGGGTGTCATTGGTGGCGGGGTAGGAGGGTTTCTAGTGGGTGGTCCAGTGGGAGCTGTAGTTGGGGGAACTCTTGGAGGAGCGTACACTGATTGCATTATTAGTACTGTTAACCTTGTAAACGGAGAAAATGGCAAGCTATATGGCGTTTGTGACAATATATTGCACATTATTGAAGACCCGACTGATGGAGGCAACTATGTAGACTTGGTAGGTGGTATAGTACTTGATGGTGTGATGGGAGGTTCAGCTGGAACCGGGATAGGAAAACTAATTCAAAACGATATGGAGAAGCGCCATTTAGTAAACACCTTTGGAAACGAAGGTACGAAAGTCATCATAGATACTGGGGAAAAAATGCGCAAGTATCGTTCCACGAATAAAATACAAAAGAAAAAGCCTCACGTGACGACACAAGCCAAAGACCGTGTAACAGGTAAGACGGCCATAGGACATAATAAAAGTGTGCGCCTGGTTCCTCTTCCGGATGAGCCAACAGAATTACAAAATAGAGTGCCTGATGCCAAGCCGGTACTGGATAGAGCCTTTAGTAACTGTGCAGAGCATCAGGCGTATGATGAAATATACAAAGCTCGTCCCGAAGCTTTACCTGCTGATTTGTCAAGTGCCAGTGTCAAATGGCACCACAAATCAAAAAGGATTGTTACCGTTCCATCATGTCGTAATTGTAAGGAATTCAGCAGTGCTATGGGAACCGTTTATACCGATGCCAGTGGTGAAATAAATCTTCCATTAAAAGTGGGAGTTTGCACGACAGCTGCTTATATTGGTGTAGGAGTCGGTGTCCCTGCTTTAAAGAATGGCTTCAAAAAGCAACATAAATGATATGGTGTGCAAACAATTGGAGGCTAGTCCGTGAATTAGTGGTTTTCCCAAGAGAAGAAATGTTGATAAAAATATAAATTTTCCAATAAATATTGAGTGGATCTAGTGGGTTTGAAACGCCATAGACGTATTATCGATCAAATTCTGCCCAGTTATCTAATTCGGGCTGTCCCTAATAACCAATCGTGTGTAAGCCACATATTGTAATTGCGATCAAGCTCTCAGTTTCGAATTTACCTAACCTATCTAATTTTAAAATTTAGTGTACTTACATTTTCCAAAAAAGGAATATAAATCGCTATCGGGTTCAAGTAACCCATTTTTATTTTGGTGATCCTAATTATACATTAAATCATCCAGTAGTTTTTGAACGGTGATCGAATGGATCAAATCTGTATTTTTAGAAGAAAAACAAGTTAGTATAGAAGCGGGTTTTCGAAATCAAAGTGAAAACCATTAGGCATTTTGAAATTTCTTTATAGCCCTTAAGAGGAGTGTTTGCCTGGGACTACTTAGTCTTTTAGACATCTTTCAGGTGGTCTGGAGGGGGGGGGGGGTCAGCCCTTTGGTTTCAGTTATTAACCGATAGTCTTCCACGTTCTGGCGTGCAGCCTCCTGGTGTTGGAAGAGTCCACCCAGCCCCATTTTCCCTGCCTCGTCCTGGATGTACTGGATGGCTTCCTGCTACATCTTTTTTCCCTGTTCTTGTTCTTGTTGGATGGGCTCTGCCGCCACCGGTTTTTGGGGCGATGTTGCAGGGGGTGGGGGTTGTTTCTTCTCCGCTGCCTTTTACTCCGGCTGTATCTTTGTTGACGATGTTGCAATGGGTGGGGGATGTTTCCACGCTTCCGCCTCTTGTTTTATTTCCGGCTTCTTTTCTTTCTTCTTTCCTGCTTCCTCCTCTTGCCTTGCCTGGCTTTCCCCCTGCTGTGCTGGAGTTGATGGTGGCGGTGGCGGCAGTGGAGGTTGTTGCGACGTTTCGTCACTCTGAGTTGATCTGGACTGGGCGCTTGGATTCTGGGTCTGCTGTGGCTCCCACTGTGCCGGCGGTCTCCCTCTCCTTCTTCCCTGGGGACTTCTTACATGGGTTGTGTTCTCTTCCCATATCAATACAAGTGTAGTTTTTTAAAGTATTTTCTTTTCATGCCACAATGAAATAAATTGGTGTTTGAGGACATTGGGGAAATTATTTCTATTTTCTACAAACTGTATTCTTTTTTATTCTATAGTGTGATTTGTAAAATATAGTGTTTATGGATTGTTTAAACATTTATGAGGAATTTATGTTATTTGTAATTGTAATATTAGATTATTGTTGGAAACGATTTGGCTGCCAACTTCTTGCTCTATGATAATTAATTTTAGAAATAAAATACCTTCAAAGTTACAGACAATGATGTTTCGGCATTTAGGGTCCAACATTTAATATTTTTTATTTCCTACAAAACGATTTCAGCATTAGTTACAAATATTGGGTTCTGGCTAAATTTTAAGTATATTTTAGCTATCTTTGACTCATTCGATATTTAATCATTTACATCATATTTTAAAAGACAGAAATTCTAGAATTTTATGAAGTTGGTAAGCCTTGAATGTATATAATCATTTTATGTGTAATTTTATATCCAGAATGCATACTTTTACGTGTGTAATTTTCTATATAGAGTGTTGTTGAATTTAATAAAGCAAGAATTACCTGCACATTTAGAGTTCTGTCCGTTCCTTACAGTTTGAACCTGGTAACCTCTCACACTCCAGCGATGTAAACCCTTGGTACGTCGCAAAGCAGTGACACCTCCCTAACGGAGGACAGAATGATCTGACTAGTTCTCTCTTTCTATCTGAGGGTTTCCCCGCCAATAAATTTGTATGGGAGCCATCGCAAAATCCGAACCTTTACATGATGCTAACATAATAAGCGGCGAGAAAGCCATCATAACAAGTGGTGGAAAAAATATTAACGTTATAGATTCACAATAAACCTGTGTGCCTGTGTCATGTGACACTTACTTGAACCTGCTGTCGAAGCTCAAGCTGATGAGTCCCGCTCCAATAAGAATTCATTACAATAGTGTAAAATGGCCAAGAAAACAGTGAATTGATGAACAAAGGGGATTCTATTAAGTTTGCTTTACCTGAATCTATCTTTGTGTTAACAATGGTTGTATTTTGACTGTTTTCTTCTGTTCTTAAATTTCTTATTCTTTTATAATGTTCTGCATTCATTCGTTAAACAGGCCTCATGAGTTTCTCAAGAGAATAAAATGTTCAGTTAAGAAGCTCTGTATTATTCCAAGCAAATATTGATACAGCATACAGCGCCATTTTTTTTTCTCTTTCTAATTGCTAAAAGCAGAGTATACTTGAGAATACTTGTCAAGTGGAATCTAATTGGGATTCCAAATCCAATTATCATGCAATTAGTAGATACCGTAGTTTGGGTAAGCATACTGTTTGTGGATAACATACTGGGTAGAGACAACAGCTTATTGCTGAGTGACTGGTTAGGTTGAAAAAATATTTACAGTGGAAGTTGAACTTTATTATTATTATTAAGAATAAACAATTGAGAAAGATTAAAGATCCCCTTCAGTCATTGCATACACAGTTGTAGCATCTTAAGTTTCATACGCACTCCATCTGTTATATTTTTATAATGTAGGGATATGTTCTCAAACTTTTCTCAGAGCAACTTCTTAAATCTATCAGGTTCCCACAAACTCTAACAATTAAAAAATTTTGAGCGAAGAAGAGGATATAAAACAGGAGGTAAATATGATTTTGCCGCCAGGCAGCTTTGAAGCAGCATTACTTTGTAACAGTAAGTATATATATATATATATATATATATATATATATATATATATATATATATATATATATATATATATACTGTTACGACTCTATGGTCTAAGAAAAATGTAACAGAAAGTGAAACCAACAAATCAAGTAAAAAATCAACAAGCAATTTATTACTAGATAATTAAAATGAAAAATCAAAAAGTCACTTACAGTAATGTGTTTTGAAATCCTAATAATCCAATAAGAATGAATGTTCTAATCACAAGTCCTAAATATAGAATGTTCCGAATTCACGGCTGTGTCCTTGAATGTTATGATGTGCTAATGGTCTCCTAAGTCCTAATGTACTAGTAATCTTTGATGTGCTGATGTCAAAATGAAGTATTCCAAAATATCTGAATATAAGTTCACATAAATTCCAAAATCATCAATTAAAAATCCAAAATCCAAAAGTTTATGAGCACTGTTATAATCCAATGAATATTTAAAATAATTCCTCTCTTAGAATTTGGAATGAATTTTCACAACTGTAATAGCTCTTTACAAGACTGATGGTAATGTCAAAACTGAAAAAATGTCCACCAAACATGGTATATATAAAGATTGGTCACATGACAGAATGTTCTAGAATGTGTGTCATCTTAATGGAATTTTACTTGTAAACAAAAATCAACCTTGACCTTCAAATTGAGAAAACATTATATTGATCAAAACAACCTAATTCAAGGACACTAGTTAAACATGTTTTTCCTGATAAACATAAAGATTTAAGCAAATTTTAAAGTGAAGAAACATTTATAATTTCCTAAAATATTTATAATATTATATAAACATCATACATAACACCTCCCCTCATAAAGGAAAAGAAAGATTTATATAATAAAGCTTTCTTTTGAATATACATCTAATACTACAATAACCAAAATTACATAAGAACATGTTTTATGATACTGGACTTAATTACATCAAGCAATATTAGATTTCTATGCACGTGAGAGTGCATCTGCAATCACATTGTCTTTTCCCCTGATGTGTTTGATGTCAATGTTATATTCCTGCAATATCAAACTCCATCTCAACAATCTCCGATTTTTATCTTTCATTTTGTTGATGAAAGTAAGGGGATTGTGATCACTGTACACAATAATTGGAGAAAGAGCTGAGGTAACATACACTTCAAAATGCTGTAAAGCCAATATCAAAGCCAAACATTCCTTCTCAATTGTGGAATAATTTTTCTGGTGCTTGTTTAGTTTTTTAGAAAAATAACACAGGGTGATCCACACCACTTTTGTCTTCCTGAATCAATACTCCACCAACCCCTACATCACTTGCATCAACAGATAATTTAAATGATTGGCTGAAATTTGGTGCAGAAAGAACTGGTGCATTCTTATGCATGGCCTTTAACTTGTCAAAAGATTCCTGACACTTGTCAGACCAACAAAATTTGGTTTTCTTACTCAATAAACTTGTCAAAGGTTCAGCAATTTTGGAAAAATTGGAACAAAATTTCCGATAATATCCAGCCATACCTAGAAATCGCATCAGTTGCTTTTTACAAATTGGAACTTGAAATTCAGAGATAGCTTTGACCTTAGCTTCTATAGGTTTAACTAGACCTTGTCCCACAATATGTCCTAAAAATGTGACACAAGCATGGCAAAACTCACTTTTGCTCAAATTAATTGTCAGATTCGCATCGCTGAGTCGATCAAAGAATTTTCGAATGGTTTCCAAATGATCTTCCCAGGTGTTGTTGTAGATAATGACGTCATCGATATAAGCGTCACAATTATCAAGACCAAATGTTATCATGTTCATCAGACGTTGAAACGTTGCAGGCGAATTTTACATTCCAAACGGCATGACTTTATATTGATAAAGTCCATCTGGAGTTGCAAATGCTGAAATTTCTTTTGCCCTTTCCGTCAGTGGAATTTGCCAGAATCCTTTTTAAAGGTCAAACTTGGTGACATATTCCGCATTTCCAATTTTATCAATGCAATCGTCCATTCTTGGGATTTGAAAATGAATCAGTTTTGGTGACACTGTCGACTTTTCTATAGTCAGTACACATACGGAATGTATTATCTGGCTTGGGAACAAGAATACATGGTGAACTCCAGTTACTTTTACTTGGTTCTATGAAATCATTCTCCAGTAAATACTGAATTTCTTTCTTCAGATAGTTCTGTTTGAGAGGATTCATCCTATAAGGATGCTGTTTCACAGGCGCAGAATCTACAATGTCAACGTCATGATAAATTTTACTTGTTCGTGTTGGAACATCAGGAAACAAGTGCTCATAGTCATGTAATAGCTGTTTTAGTTCATTTCTTTCCTGTTGTTGTAGATGTGAAAGTTTCTGGTCTAGGTTGTTCAATATTTCTGAATTCCGAAGATTGGTTATACCAGAGTCACTATAGTCTGATCGTACTCCATCGTTGATATCGTCACTGTGTGGGACAGGTACAACTAAATTAACAGAATAATTAGCTGGGCTATCTCTGTCAAAATATTCCTTTAACATATTTATATGACAAAGTTGTTTCTTTTTCCGTCTCCCAGGAGTGTTAATGATATAATTTAAGTCATTTACTTTCTTTTCAACGGTATAAGGACCATAAAATTTAGCCTGAAGAGGATTCTGAGGTATGGGAAAGAGAGCCAGAACTTTGTCACCAGGTTTAAAACTCCTTTCCTGTGAATTTCTGTCATACCTTAATTTCATTTTTGACTGAGTAGTGTGAAGATTAGTTCTTGCTACTTCACAGGCCTTTGACAACTAGTATTTGAAATCAGAGACATAATCAAGAAGATTAATCTTTGAATCTTCATTTGAAAGAAGTTTCTCTTTCAATAATTTCAATGGTCCACGGACAGTATGACCAAAAACTAGTTCAAAGGGACTAAAACCCAACGACTCTTGAACTGATTCCCTAACAGCAAACAACAACAAATGAACACCCTCATCCCAATCCTTTTCTGTATCAAACCAATATGATCGAATCATATTCTTCAAAGTTTGATGAAATCTTTCCAAAGCACCTTGACTTTCAGGGTGATAGGCAGAAGATTTAAACTGTTGGATGCCTAATTCATGCATAACTTGTTGGAAAATTCCAGACATAAAATTTGACCCTTGATCCGACTGGACAGATTTGGGAAGGCCAACAAGTGTAAAAAACTTCACCAAAGCTTTCACAATAGTTTTAGTTTTTATATTTCTCAGAGGAATTGCCTCTGGAAATCTTGTAGATGCACACATGATGGTCAACAAGTATTGGTTGCCTGACTTGGTTTTAGGTAAAGGACCAACACAGTCAACCATTATTCTACTAAATGGTTCATCAAATGCAGGAATAGGTTGCAGATGAGCCTTAGGTATCTTCTGATTGGGTTTTCCTACCATTTGACAAGTGTGACAAGATCTGCAGTATTTAGAAACATCACTTTTGAGTTTCGGCCAATAAAAATGATTCAAGATCTTGTGATAAGTCTTACGGACTCCTAAATGACCAGCCAAAGGAGTTTCATGGGCTAAATTAAGAATTTCCTGTCGATATGACTTAGGAACAACAATTTGATAGCTCACTGACCACTCATCACCAGCGGGAACATCAGGTGGTCTCCATTTCCTCATAAGGACCCCATTTTTCACAAAGTAACACACTGGAACTTGTGTGGCTTCAGTTTCACTAATAGCCCTCTGAAACAAACAAGATATCTCGGGATCTTGCTCCTGTTCAACGACAAGGGATTGTCGTTTGTCATCCTGATTAGAACAAAGAGAATGAGTTGCCAAAAGAGGATCACTGTGATCAATACCATTTGATTGATCAATACCTGAGGAAAAAGTGACCTCATCAAAAGACTGACCAATACATGTGTCAGCTAAAGGAATAATATCCTGATCAACATCACTCTCAAGGGCTCTTTTTGCCATAGCTCTAGTAACTGCACAAGCAGGGTACAAATCTGGGATTTCAGTTTCTACAGGATCAACTTTATGATCCAAACAAGGCTTGTCAGTTACAAGTGGATTAACCACAACCTTATCTCCAGCTAGGTCATTGCCTAGGAATAAATGAACACCCTCTATGGGTAAAGATGTCACTGCCCCAACAGTCACAGGTCCAGAAACTAAGTCTGATGCCAAATTTACACAATGAAGAGGAACATTTACAAAGCCGCACTCTACTCCCTGAACAAGAACACTTTCACATGAAGAAGACTCCTCAGACAAAGGCAAAGTACCTGATAATAAAAGACTCTGAGAAGCTCCAGTGTCCCTTAATATTTTAATTGGGATAGGTTTGGCAGAATCACCAATAAGTGATATAGAACCTTCTGACATGAATGGTTCATAAGCCTCCAAAATAGAATCAGACTGGGGTTTGTTTGACCCAACAAATGTATTGCTTTCAATACAAGACCGTGACCGTGACCTCGTAGAAATAAGAGCATTTGGAAAAGCTCTGTCTTTACTCTGTTGCTTATTTTTCAACTTGAAGCAATCAGAAATAACGTGCCCTTTCTTTTTACAATAAGTGCACGTAGGAAGAGATAAGGATTTCTGATCAGTCTTATCAGATGTTTGATTCCTAACAGTTGTGCTGTTGTGAAATTTGGAAGTACTCGAATGAGATTGAAATGGTTTTTTACCAGAAAACTGCTGAGAGGACGACTTATTGCCAAATGAAATTTTGTGAGTCAAGGAATAATCATCAGCCATACGAGCAGCATTTTCCAAAGTTTCCACATTCTGCTCGTCAAGATAGGTTTTAACATCACTATGGATGCACCTCTTGAACTCTTCAATTAATACGAGCTGTCTGAGGTTATCATAAGCTTGATCAACTTTCTTGGCTGAGCACCACCTATCAAATAGTTGTTCTTTATCCCTTGCAAATTCGACATGAGTTTGTCCAGTTTCTTTTCTACAATTCCTAAACCTTTGTCGATATGCCTCTGGTACCAACTCATAAGCTTTCAAGATGTACTCCTTAACCACATCATAATCAGTGCTTTGTTGTACTGACAGTGAAGTGTAGACTTCACGAGCTTTGCCAATAAGTACACCTTGTAATAACAAAGTCCAATGCTCTCTGGGCCATTTCAAGTTTTCAGCAATTTTCTCGAAATGAAGAAAGTATTTATCTACTTCTTTTTCCTGAAAAGGGGGTACTAACCTAATATATCTAGTAACATCAAAACCTGAACTTGTGATTAAAGGAGTGGAGTGTGCTCTGTTTGCCAGTTCTAATTCTCTTAACTTAAATTGCATTTCATTTTCTTCTCTTTGCATCTGCATTTGCCTCTCTTCTTTCTGCATTTATATCTGCCTCTCTTCTTTCTCTCTCTCCATCTGTATCCGCCTATCTTTTTTCTCTCTCTCCATCTGTATCTGCCTCTCTTCTTTCTCTCTCTCCATCTGCCTCTCTTCTTTTTCTCTCTCCATCTGCCTCTCTTCTTTTTGTCTCTCTCTCTGAATCTGAAGCTTTGCCAATTCTAAATCCATCTGGTTCTTTAACTCTAATTCCCTTAATTTCCTGTCAGAACCAGATACAGGCTTTCTCTTCAAACTTAAAGCACTATTTTCAAAAATTCCCTTTCCTACTAAATACTGAATTAAAATAATCTTTATCTCCTGTTTTGTCAATGATACTTTTGCCTCAGATAGACTGTATTTTCTGGCAAGCTCGAGCAACTCATCCTTTCTCATGCACTCTAACCCCTCCTGGGTAGGTTTTGAAATGAAATTCTGAACATTAGATGCCATTGTAAATGCTTGTTGGTTTCACACACAAAATTTCTCTAATGAAAAATCTTTGCCAAAGACAAAAACAAAAAAAAAATTCCAAGACAAAATCAATATGAATTTCAAAGATAAATTTAATATCTCTAATATGCTTTAAAGAAATTCAATCCCGGATGACGACGAGCCCCCAATTTTTGTTACGACTCTATGGTCTAAGAAAAATGTAACAGAAAGAAAGTGGAACCAACAAATCAAGTAAAAAATCAACAAGCAATTTATTACTAGATAATTAAAATGAAAAATCAAAAAGTCACTTACAGTAATGTGTTTTGAAATCCTAATAATCCAATAAGAATGATTGTTCTAATCACAAGTCCTAAATATAGAATGTTCCGAATTCACGGCTGTGTCTTGGAATGTTATGATGTGCTAATGGTCTCCAAAGTCCTTATGTACTAGTAATCTTTGATGTGCTGATGTCAAAATGAAGTATTCCAAAATATCTGAATATAAGTTCACATAATTTCCAAAATCATCAATTAAAAATCCAAAATCCAAAAGTTTATGAGCTCTGTTATAATCCAATGAATATTTAAAATAATTCCTCTCTTAGAATTTGGAATGAATTTTCACAACTGTAATAGCTCTTTACAAGACTGATGGTAATGTCAAAACTGAAAAAATGTCCACCAAACATGGTATATATAAAGATTGGTCACATGACAGAATGTTCTAGAATGTGTGTCATCATAATGGAATTTTACTTGACAACAAAAATCAACCTTGACCGTCAAATTGAGAAAACATTATATTGATCAAAACAACCTAATTCAAGGACACTAGTTAAACATGTTTTTCCTGATAAACATGAAGATTTAAGCAAATATTAAAGTGAAGAAACATTTATAATTTCCTAAAATATTTATAATATTATATAAACATCATACATAACAATATATATATATATGTATATATATATATATATATATATATATATATATATATATATATATATATATATATATATATATATAACGAGCAGCAGTACAGCAATAAATTTATGTATGTTTAGGAATGTAAAATGACGATGGTGGATAGGATTCTGTGTTTTCCCACTAGGGCCCTTTCCTCAGCCTTTCTGTACAGTAAGACATTTCCTTTTTGAGATCATTAAATCAGTTTTACTACCACTGTTACTGCAATGGAGATAGTGTCCAATATATTTAAGATGAGATATATTGGCTGACTTGCATGTGATGAAACAGTTCCCTTTTTTACTTTAACTTTCAGGTTTATAGTACAGTGAAACCCCTCAAAAATGAAAACCCTTGGGACCCAAAATTATTTTCGGTTTTAAGAAGTTTTCGGTTTACTGAGGTTTTTGCAGATTTTGGAAAAAAAGGTATTTTTCTTAGCGCTTAACTGTTGAGAGAGAGAGAGAGAGAGAGAGAGTAATTATGAGAGCATCAATGTCTGTGTGTGTAAGAGTGCACAAAATTAAGAAACCTGTTATTTTGTTTTTAATACGTGTATTTAATGAAGAAATTAGCTGAACAACATACGTTTCTTCCGAAAATCACATCCTGTCACATAAATAAATACAGTTGTTTCACATAGAAATACAGTCCCCATCACAAGAAACACCCGAGGAACGATCCACTTTTATAACTTTACTATAAGTCCATTAGAATCATGAATGATACTCCACAATGTTTAAATACTCCGATTAATTCATAATCTTCACAGTTCAAGAGCCTGATTTGAAAAAGGCGTGGAGCGTTGTCTGTTTTTTTATACATCTTTCTTTAACTAATGTGACTTGTGTTAATGACTCCATTTCTTGTGCCGAAGCCAAATAACGCTCATCGTTAGCAATAGCTAAGTTTTTAATCTCTGTATAAGATCTTAAATTTCAGGGTATGTCATTGAGTTAATCTGACTTTTAGAATAATGCTTTGTCTGTCACCGTAGGCAAAACATCAAAAGCGAGGCCACATGCCTAGTTATTGAAACCCTGATATTTATTTTTTTTTTAAACCCAAATCCCCCCAAAACAAGCAAACAATGTTCTATTGATCATGTATACAAAAGAATAGCATCAATCACAATTAGATAATGGGGCATTTTCAGGGTCATTGTCTCACGTATCAGCTCACTACAGTACTTGCCAACCATAAATAATATGTTCCAGCGTGTGTCAGGAATTTAGCAACTAAAATATATCCCAAGTTTTAATTGAATTTCGGTTTTATAGGTTTTATTGTAGCGTAAAATTGAAATTTGGGATTGAAATTTGTTTCGGTATTTGGAGCTGAGGGATTTCGGTTTACTGGGGAAAAATGATGATATTAAAGAAGGAAAACTTTCGGACTCCAAAAAAATGTCGGTCTTGAGCGGATTCCGGTATATAAAATTTTGGTTTTGAGGGGTTTTACTGTAATAACAACTGCAAAAGGCAATTCAGCAGGTTTTATATCTATAAAAATGGTTTGTTTAAAGTAAATACGCAAGAAAATATATTTTGTCATTATCATTTATTCCTAGAATATCAAATGTGTACTTTCATTTCACAAGTGAGACGCAACACCTGTCACAATTTTTGCTAATTAAACAAAGGATATATCTAGGGTAATTGTTTTCTGGAACTCTATCCGCTTACAAGAAAAAGTAAATGTAGTATGCTGTGTTGCTTAAAGATAAAACCAAAAAAGTGAAGGGAATATGGTCCTTTGTTTCTTCTTACAGTGTCTTGGAAAATATATTGATTTGAAATGGAATTAATCTAATTAAAGACATTAATTCCGTGATTCCTTTTAAAAACAAAATTAAAGAATGCAAGGTAAAGGGATTGCGAACTGTTATACTTGTTACATCACAAACAATCAGAAATATCACGGTTATCAACTGCCTTAAATTGTGTTATTCGTTTATTATGATACTAAATATGTCACAATGAATATTGTGCCGAATTATTGCAACAACAAAAAATATCGTTATTGGGACTCCTAATTTTAGGGCTGCGACTGCAACTTTTTCCAAGGAAGTAGTCCTGGACTGCAGCTTTCAAAATCTTAGGGAGAACCATGATTTTGTTTTACAAACGATTCAGTAAGACTGTCATTAATTCTCTCAGTTAAAATTGATCAGAAAGATATGCATAAACTTGAATACATGATGGGAATCATAGTTTCTGCCTACTGTGTATAAGATCAGTGGTACCAGTAGCCACGCACTTATGATAAATCATTGGTGCATGGTTAAGTAGATCAAGCAAACCATGTCTGGTTTGAGTGGTGTACTTCAAGATTAATTCTTGAATACCAGTACGAAGTGAAAAATAATAGATACAAAAACATTATACTGAAGAACGAAAAGTAGTTAATTGATCTACTTTTCAAGTTTTGTAAATGGTTATAAAGAAATATAGACCAAACATTGCTTGGAAACAAGGCCCAGTGAATAAAACTATAGGTATTGCTGGTATTGGCAGCAGAATATTAGATACAGAAACTGGGAGTGAAGATGCTAAAGAACATGATATAGAAGAAAGTGGATTTATACATGTATACAAATAGATTCTGCCCATGTTTTTGCTAGGATGGCATTTGCATACAAAGTTGCAGGACCCTGGGGCTAACCAGGTCTGAGAAACTGACCTAAATGCACAACATACCAGTGTGTGATGGGCTGAGAGATGGATAGACAAGGATACTGTTATATAACAGTGTGACAGACTTATAGATGGAATAGAGTAATGTTGTATGCACCTTCCATATTCGTAGCGGGGAATAAAAAAAAAAGAAAAAGTATGTCTTCACTGCATTTTTTTAATTTCCACTTTCTTCAAACATTTCATAATTGCCCATGAAGTCATATTTAGTTAACATGAAAGCAATAATATTATTCTCCTTTTCTTCAACAAGTAACACAATGTGCAAGCGATAAATACATTTTTCTAACCGAATTTTATTCTTTTTTCAGAGAAATTCATTTTCACGGCAACAAGTCTTCGTGTGTTTAACTAGATAAATATTCTTAATAGCAAAACTAAATAATAACATTTTAGAAGCATTGAACATTTTAATATACTGCATGTGGCGTGGTGGTTGTGGTGGTTGTGGTTATCGTTATCTAGAGGATGATCGACCTCGGTGTTATTGCCCGGATCGAGTAAATAATAATATAAATTGGGAAACTTATAGATGGAATGAATAGAGATCTGAGCAGATATATAGAACAGACTAAAACGAGCCCCCGTATATGAAATATAACAATTTAATCAATTACATAAACAAACTGTGATAATGCATTACATTAGGAAGATACACTTCTTTTGAAATAAATCACCGAATTTTAAACACAAATATACTTATATAAATAGCTGATCTGTTTAAATGATAGAATTAATTCATCATAGAATCGAGTGAACAATCGAAGTCATTGCCTTGTACAGCTTCATAACCTGGTTTCCTCCGGTTCACTCCAGCTTCGTCGTGCTGTTCAACTGGTTCCTTCGCTTTCTTCTCACTCTGACTATCTTGCCTCTGTCGGTCCTCAAACTTTATGTGGGTAGGTGGATACGTAGGTATGTAGATACGTAGGTACGTGGATACGTCAGTGGATTACGTCAGTGGAGCTATTTCCCCTTTCAAAATAAACAGAGAAGCAACCTAAATCTTCTGTCAGATATCCTACTGGGAACAAATCATTACTCCACTCTCGTTATGGCAGATATCATCCTATCGGAAGTCAAACAGATACCAAAGGCTATCTGGTCAAGCCAAACACGGCAGGCCATAAACAAACAAACCTAGTTTCATAAGATTAATGTATTTCCTAACGGCTATTTCATCGCTGACTCACATTAACATCACACGAGACATAACAGTTCCGTTCTCGATTATACAAATAAATGAATGAAATTCATTACATGGCTTAACTACGTTAATTTCAGCGAATACACACATTCAAGTCTTTAGCGTCCATGAAATCTCACTTCATGGCTTAACAACGTTAATTTCCGTCGATACGCACTTAAGTTTGTATCATACATGAAATCATCTAAGATCGGTGAATTCACACGGATTCTCATACTCATATCAACTAAAGTAATGCATGAAATTCTTAGAATACATGATTCCTATAACACTCAAGACAACAAATTCAAACAATCTGTCAAACTTATATATAAGATCATTGTACGAATTCAGATAATGAATTCAAACACAGTTATACTCATATCAAGAAAATTGATCTACGAATTTATACAAATAAATTCATGCAAATATAAGTAAATAAATTCAGGCAAATAATTATATTGGTATCAACGAATTACATGAGATTGACGCAAATACCTTGTGCTTTCAAGCCTTGCTCGCTTCTACCGCCAGAATTGTGTCCGTCAACTTTCCAGACATCCAGTCCCTTGAATAATTGTTTTACGAGATAATTTCTTGCAAATTCAATCTCGGAGCCAAAAATATCTTCCTCTTGCAGGAGTTTAGACTGACTAAATTTTGCGATGTGGCATGTTAAAACTATAAAATTTCGTTTGGGAAACACGCCCCTTATTTAGCGTAGCCAATCAGGATTAAATATATCTACCGCCTTTTATAAATAGGCGCCAAAATTTGCGGTCATCCTGACCCTCTATATTTCCAAATAACTGATTCTGGACAATCTCAACTCTGACATTTTCGATACAAAGATTGAGTTAACCTTTTCCCTTTCAGTTTCTCTGACTGTTAAATAAACGAATGCTTAATTAAAAATCGGTTCCTCTCACAGCACAGACCTTAAAATCCCTGCAGCATAGCGATTCAATACGCACCCTGTCCTCATAAATCTAATTAATTGTTCTCTGTCCAAGTTAATGTTCTCTTTATAGATAGACAGAAATTTGCACCCTTACACTGCACTTGAAGTATATCACTACATTTGTTGTAAATTGTATACTTTAAAAAATTCTACATTTTGTTTTTATAAATGTAAAGCCTTTCTGAAATGCATCTGAATGATAGATAACAATGATGGCATATTATTGTAAAAGAGGTGCTAACAGGGCTAAATCTTTATTAATGTGATTTATGTTAAAGTACATTAAGAAAACATAATACAACACAAGTTTCGGTTGAAATATTTAACACACTGAGCCTACAAATCAATTTAAAAAAGATACACATCTTCCCATTTGATGTAACACGGAAGGCTTAGGCTTGTTCAACTCTATCACCAAAATTAAAATCCTCATTAAAAAAATAAAATATTTGACATGAACAATTTAGATTCTGTTATGAAAGATCGAAATTGTG
Organism: Margaritifera margaritifera; assembly: GCA_029931535.1. Classification (NCBI taxonomy): domain Eukaryota; kingdom Metazoa; phylum Mollusca; class Bivalvia; order Unionida; family Margaritiferidae; genus Margaritifera; species Margaritifera margaritifera. The sequence continues at coordinate 6,997,712 of JAQPZY010001654.1, read as the reverse complement.
TATATTATATACTGAACACATCGTAAGTGACCCAATCCATTGGGTGGACCCGGGTGGCCGAGTGGTCTAAGGCGCTCGCCTTCACAGATCACTGACATCTCACCTCTGTCCGCGTAGGTTCGAGTCTCGGGCTCGGCCAATGTGGGTATGTGAGAAAGCTTGCCAGTAGCTTCCCGTGGGTCGGTGGTTCTTCCCGGGGTTTTTCCGGGTTCTTCCTCCACCAAATATACTGGCCGCCATGTATAAGCCTATCATGTGCTGAAAAATGGCGTTAAACCCATTACAACAACAACAAACCCAATCCATTGGACACAAGTTCTAGCCTTGACACAGTACCTAATTATTCACACCTAGCTGGTGATTGGATTGGTCACAGGTCAATAGGTGTATATTTCATTTGACATTTGGTTTACAACTGACATATGCTAATATTGGCCAAGCTGTAAACTGTGAAAATTTTGAAGACTTATTAGTTTGCAGTCAACAACCAAGCTTTAATTTTGTGGTTACAGCATTTATCACAAAAATAGTTTCCAAAAGTAAAGCATAACATGAATTTGGTTCATCAACTTTGCTATTAAAGACAAGTTTGAAAAGTGTGGTACTCAATTAAATTAAATCTTAGTTGGCAGTCAACAACCAAGCTTTACTGCTTGTAATAAACTTATGAAGGAACTAGCTTGAAAAATTAAAGCACAACATGAATTTGGTTAATAAACTTCATGCTTTACTGTTTGTTGTAACTTTGCTATTAAAGACAATTAAGAAAGTTATCTGGTACTCAGTTAAATTAAATCTGACAAAATACACAAAATACAATATCTGCTTTTGGAGGCTGCTATTTAGGAGTCACTCTTTTTCAGGCACTGGAAATGAATCCAAAAATGTCCACATCCATCAGAACCAATCTGAAAAGAGATAAACAAAAAATCACACAATACCATCCGAGTGATACACAATCAAGGTTCATAACATCTATTCTACAAACATGTACAAATAGGAAAACATCTTAGAGTCTTTTCTCATTTTACAAATATCAGTTTTATAAAGGAAAGAGCAAATGTGTAATTGACACTATTTGCACAATAATGTCAAATGATAATGAAAATTAAATCATATCAATCTTATTGTATGGAGTCTGCGTATTCTCATTAGGAGTCCTGAATTCTGTAAGCCCATGGTTATTAAAGCTCGAACATTCCATTGTAAGATACTATCAATTTAAGATGTTGATTCAAACTGAAATTTCCCAGAACTACTCAAGATCCAAACTGGCATACCATGTCAATAAACCTTGTCGATTACTGATGCAACACACTTAAATCTGGTGAAACAAATATTTTTCTCAATCAGCATCAAACCAGTATATCATGCCATTAAACCTTACCGATTACCTGCTGCAACACGCTTAAATCTGGTGAAACAAATATTGTTCTCAATCATCCCCCATGTTCAGCAGTCATGTTTAAAGCTTGAGTATTCGTGAACAATGCCAAGTCTTCTATTGATAGTATCATCGAGTGAATGATCGTGCTTGCATGACCACAAGAATAGTATCAGACACTTGAATGAAAGGTTTATGTAAAACGATGGTGGGTGTAATTTTGGTACAACATATGGGGAAATACACTATATATTTACTGATCTCATACACAACAGTGTTAACTTACAGGCAAGATTTTACAACATTTGAAACATTAGACTAAAGATTTAGGACATTCAGTATACTGTTTCTTATTTTTTAAAAATTTAATTATATGTAGTGACATTTAAAGCCTTATTTATTATCAATTATTTGGACATAAAAAAGAAAAGAAAAGAACAAAGCAAACACACACACACACACACACAGAGATCCCAACTAACTTGCCCACTGACACTCTATTCTCTTTACAAAGTAAATTTTTACACCCACAGTGCCTGCATAAGTCTTTTATAGTGTTGTCCAAGAGAAAGAGAGATAATGAAAAAGTCACATTTTTTCGCTTCTACGTTGTCCGTGACGGAACTCATAAATATAAAAGCAACCATGTTACAAATGAAGGAAAAGTATTAGTTGTTTCGACTGCAGTAAATTAAACATGCCCCATGGTTTGTTTGGTTGTAGAGCAGTTAAATACCTTTCATTCATTATTATTTCATGAACTGCCAATTTGCGTGGATTTTGTAAATGTCACGAACTATAAATTTAAAGAGTGATAGATCAATGATTTATCCAAGAAAATTACAGAATCCCCTCACCAAACCATGAATGTAAAGTTCTGACACTATTGTGAATTTAAAAAACAAAAACACAGAAATGTATACCCATAAAATAAATGAATTCTCAGTAGAATAATAAAGAATTAGAGTAATAAAGAAAAAGAAAATATGAACACTGAGTACTATGTGCAAGTAAAACACACACAAGGAGGAAGACTTCCTTCTTAGACATCAATAGGTTTCCTGCATGACTGATAAACATACAAGTCTTACATAAACAAGAGACTTTAAACTAGTGTATCTCAGGTTTCTGTATGATAATCAAAGTGTGCAGGGCAAAATGAATTCAATATATAAGAAGCTGGTCTTGGCCCCCATGCCAAGCTTGTTCCTGAGCTATATCCCAAGTCATAAGAGGGTGGGTTAAAATAGTATTGAACTAAAAGCAACGTAAACAAAACTTTAACATCATTTAGGTGAATGTAGCAAGTGGATGGACATATGGAGAGACAAAACAGATGCCAAAGGAATCGATATGTCAAGCTTGCACCAAGGCAGGCTTGACAAAAGCATGTTACTCTTAATTAATCATTATTTGGTGGTGGTGGTGGGGGGGGGGAGGGACAGGGAGAACTATAAACAAACAAAAAAAAAAAAAAAAAAAAAAAAAACAACAAGAAAAAAAAAGAAAGAAACAAAAGAAACAAAAAATGTAATAATGCGCATACCCTGATTCCTGGCAATAGTTTCCGAGATGTCCATGTGATATTGGAAGATATCGCTCTGTTTTGCTGGGAATAAAAGCTCTTCTTGTTTCAGGTACTTTTCTGCAAACCACAAAAGAAAACAGATACAAATAAATCAATACATAATTTTAATATGATGTTACCACTGGCATTCAACCAATTAAAACCCACGACATTACTCAATCGAGTATGTGACTGGCTCTATTTTGATCTGTTTAAACCTTTGACTTTCAAAGTAAACAAAATCCTTAAGCATGCCGTTTTGGGTTATTAAAACTAAATATGTATTGCTAATAACATGTTAAAATATTATTCCCAAGATTTTCTTTGGTTAATTTTGAGAAATTATATGATATAAGAATTTGATAGTTTAAAGGCAAGATTAATGGTAAGGTGCATATGAAAGAGATGTTTTCCCCTCCGGCGATCTAGCTCAGTGCAGTCTGACGTTAAAATTATGGATATATGTCTGCTCTAAAATTCCTTTCATCAACTTTTAAATCCTGGTTGCGTACTAAAAACAATTTTTTTTAAAACTTCAGTAAAAGTGCAAGCGTTCAAGCATCAATGATAAGAATGAAATTAAAGCTCAACATGCTTCCCCTTTACAAAGTCAGAGATCAGATGGTCTGTAACAGTCTTTACTATATATGAAAAATGCATAAAATCGAACTTGGTGAAAAAATGGACCCCTATCCAAGCATACTTTAGATGTGCTGGGGCGGGTGGGGTGTGGTGCATTATTTGAGTAACCCGGACTCTGAGCGTGTATAAATTAGCATTTAGCATTTTAACCCTAACGCTTATTTGAGAGGCGCTCTTTAAAGATCAACAAAATCATGTGACACATGCAATGTAAAAGCAATTGTTCCCACTCCACGTCATATTTTCAAACCCCCGTTTTTGTTGGCTAATAATAAATAACAATCGGGTGGGAAACATTGTCAGTTGCAGGGTTTTTATACGCTCAGCCCTCAGCGATAATGCCCAAACCCCCCAATCACATTTAAAGTATGCTTGGATGGGGTTCATTATTTTTTTGTAAGCCTTCGGCCTAACGTGTATAAATTAGAATGTTTAAAGGAGAACAAAAAAAACCCCACTGAAATCAACTACTGACACAATATGTAAAACCACTTGTATAAAATTTCTTATTTAAATTTATATATTGTAAATAATTGATTTATTTGTTTCTTTCTATAAAATTCTTGGATGATGTCCAATCTGCCATTTAAGAATTCCCCAAAAGAAACATAGTCTCCTATACGCAGCAGATGTCAATGCTGAATAATATGATTGACTTTTAAATATTGGATATCAGTTTCCAACATTCGTAACACTGATCACATTTCCTAAGACTCTGAGTCTACCGAAGACAAAGTCTTTCCTCTGAAAAATGAGGGATTTTCAAACAATATCTCTTCCCTTGCCTTAAATATTTCAGCACATTTGGTAAATAAACTGAATACCAATCCTTGATACATGCATATTATGAATATTCATATAAATCAATGTTTGTGCCCCTGCTGTTATGGAGAGTACTAAAACAGCCACTGTTTAAAATGACAGCACATTAAACTCTACATTCTACAGAAAAACACATTACTTAAAAACTTAACCACATGTCCAACATCCTAAGTAAAATGATACTTTGCTTGAAGATGATGCATAATAAACAATACCTCTCATGAACCTTGAAATTTAAAAAAAACCTGAACACCAGTTCAGTCCTTATTATTGTAGAGTTTTCATCCACATGGACTCTACAACATTGTATTCTTTACCAAGTATTACAAGATGACTAAAGTATGTCACAACTGTTTCTTGAGACACATAATAAGGACCGCTCCCCCCCCCCCAACAGAACACCAGAATGGTCCAGTTACAACCTGTAAGGTAATACTGCATTTCCGTGCCTTTCCCTCCGGAGTTGCAGTCGAGATTGATAGCCTTTGCAGAAAGTCTTCTACTTTGAAAGTTTGTCCCAATATAACTGCAAATTTTCCTTCAAAGGGCGAGACTCTCCGAAATATGGGAGTATAAGCAGGTCTTTGTGTCGAGAGAGCCTGGCAGGAATCAACAATACAAGCCATCATGAAAGAAAACACAGGTTGAGATGGCCAATAGAGGATTACCACAGGAGTTTTAACAGCTTTGTCACTCATGATCTTATTCACAATTCGCCCTCTTAAGCAGAAAGGAGGAAATTGTATGGCCCAAAACTCATGCCAGCTACAGGAAAAAGAATCCCAAAATAAATACTCCTGGTTCAGGATTCTATGAATCAAATTTATCAGTTTGAAAATTTAGAAGTAAAATTTATCTATTTAACATCCATTCAGTAGATTTTGAAAGAGTCATAGAGTAAAACTCAGCGCAGGTATTATCTACTCATGATAAATAGATGGATGAAATATATACATCTCTTCCAAGACACCAGTGACAACTGCCAAGTAGATTTAGTAAGATCATTCATTATTAATTTAGGAGAATGCACATGCATTGCCTTGTTAGAATACCAATATGTTTATTCTGTACCAAATAAGAGGGAGATTGCGATGTATGAAAGATGGCAAGAAGTTCTAAATAGTTAATGTATGATGACTGGATTCTTCAACTGGCAAATGGCCACCAATATATTGGTTTGAATCTGCTGAAACAACTCCTGCTCATCGTTGGACGGATCTGTCTAAATAACGAAGTCAACTGTTCTGGGTCTAAGCTTTTCAAATTTTTTTATTTTTTTATTTTTTTTCAGATCAACATTTTAGTTCTGACTTATTGTATATGATGGGTTTATATGTGCATCAAAATTCTGGTACTATTTAAGACAAAGCAATGTATCTCTTGCCTCTAAAGCTTGTTCAAAGGTATCATATAGCAAACCAATAAAAGATGCTGTCTGGTAGAAAGGAATGTCTTATGAGCATCTGATTACCAATGGATCTATATATATAATATATATATGTATTTAATTGCAGTTGAATGTATTGTACTGTAAGTGCCACGTAACAGTGTTGGGAAGGTCATGAACTCTGAAGTCAGGCTGTAGCGTACCTACGGGGAGTGGAGGGGGGGGGCGGTTGCCCCAGGCGCCAGAGGTCTTGGGGCTCCAAAACAGCTGAAAAAAATTCGGGCCTCGTATTCTGGCCCTTTGGGCCATCATCGTCGCCACAGGCGCCACTTGCCCTTAGTACGCCATTGAAGTCAGGTGCCAGAGAAACGCAGATTACATTCCTGAAAGGTGTAAATGGCATGGTGGACTCTGTGCCAGGTGTTTGACATGCAAAACAATCCTCATGTGATGACACGAGCCAAAGACAGTGTAACGCCTAAGACGGCCACGGGACATAACAAGCGGATATGCCAGGTTCCTATACTCGATGGGCCATCAGAATTACAAAAGAGAGTGCCTAATGCCAAGCAGGTAGAAAATAGACTTAGCAGTGACTGTGCAGAGCAGCAGGCCTATAATAGTGTATACGGAGCTCGTCCCGAAGCTTCACCTGGTGATTTGACAAGTGTCTGTGTCAGAATGGACCACAAATCGCAAGGATAGTTACCGTTCCAGGATGTGCTAACTGTAAAGAATTCAGCAGTGCTATGGGAACAGTTTTTACTGATGCCATCCATGAAACATCTGTTCCAATAAAAGTGGGAGTTTGTGCGACAGCTGCATATATTTGTGTATGAGTGGTTTCCTTGCTTTAGAGAAAGGATTCAAAAAGCTACATGCACCCCAATTGCCTGTCCCCTCCTTGGACACCTAACAGTAATTTTGGAATACATGGTCTTTCCTTTTCACTGTTGGACCTGATAAGCATCTTAGTTGCAAAAAAATGAACGTAAAGAGTAAGCTTTTAATGCATACAGTGTTTGCAGTGTTTTTAACTTTAAAGATAGGATGATTTATAAATTAATTTCATTAAAATAATACTGCTCTTTTTGACTGCAGGGTCTTAATATCCTGGGCAGAGGATGTATATTTGGAATCGACAGTATGTGTAGCAGAGGCAGTTGAATGTATTGTACTGTAAGTCCCACATAACAGATGTTTCCATATATCTAGAAAACTGATTAACCTGTATCAGGTTTATGGGATATATATAGGGGTTGTCTGTTTGTCCTTTCATATGGCCATATGTGCATCACATTTGTTACAAATGTCATTAAACTTGATTATTTCTGTTGTATATATTATGGTTGTTTATTATGGTTGTTTACTTATTTACCTCTTTGTTTATCAATATTATATTTTAGTTATGAATATAGTTACTGAAACTATTAAATTAATAAGAGATATTGAACATTGTTTGTCAAAGTGTGTTGATCATTTTCAGGGTTCTCAACAGACGCGTACCCTTGGGTTTGACTATTGGAATTTAAATGTAACATATTTCTGCATGGAAATTCCAACCTGTGCATTTTTATGACGCACATTGATTTGGGCCAGAGCATCAGCCTTAATTACTCTTGATTCGCCTCCGGCATAATTTCCTACTGAGCGCGCGCTATCCATAAAAAATTTACTGTATACGCCAGTGATTGACACTTGATGGACTACTTGTTTACATCTTATCGGCCAATAATATCGCATCTATGTAAAATCAATATCAACTAGGCGGAGCTAACAGGTCACTGATGTCACGCTTAGGTGTGCATACTTGAATCAAGGTTAGATTGTTTTGAGATTATCCTTGACGTTTATGATAGTTAGAGGAAGAGGGAATCAGTTATGACTTGATTGGATTAGCTTTTTTTTCTGCGTTTGTTTTGATTGTCCATTAAATTATAATCAATTAGATAAAACTAGAAACTATGGCGGCTCGAGATTTGACATATCAGATATGGGTATTCATGGGCTATTTTGGTTCCATGAAGAAAAAGAGTACGTCATTACTGGACTGTCTTTCTCAATTTTAACTAAGAAAGGTTGACTCTGATAGGACCATAGTGTACCCAGCATGAACAATATCAACATTATAGTGTGCCCGACAATACTGGACTCTCTACGTTAGATCATTTAACAGAAAGGTTGACTATACTACGAGAATTGTTTACTCGGAATGCACGATGTACATGGGACATTGTACCCGACAAGGATATATTTTTTTAAATAAATTATATTATTTCCCCTCTCCCTTTGCGCTTTTTGCGTAGTTAAGGGGGTACGGGCGATCAACCAAATCGTGTAAAACAGCAGTTTTAAACAAAATGTGTGATCTAAAACGAAAGAACAATAATTTGCTTCAGATAAATCATTTTACTTGTTCACTGGCCTTCTCAAGTCAGACGTGGATTTTATAGTGCATGCGCACATTCCTTAAAATCCATGTATGACTTGAGATCATGCGCACATTCATCCGACACTGTCATAGGTCTGACTGGACAAGGGGTGGGGGTGGGGGTTACGTGGGAAAATAGTGGATCCACTCAATAAAACTTATTTGTTGTGTACATTTTAATGTTAGCAGCTAAATTTACGAGTGATACAACAGTTTTAAACATACTGTAGTTAGATTTATCCAGCGATCATTATTGTCTTGGCAAAGTACAACAGAAACTCTTAGATCGGATTGCATTGTATCCTATTGCGTGTGCGAAATTGCAAGTAACCGGCGACCAATTCTATTGAGTTATCATTAAATGGTATGTTGTGCTTGTAGGGTACTACTTAAATTATCGGCATATGTAGCTCACAGACACATTTGAATATACAGTCGCGAAATTTGATGGGTGTATTTACATTTGAAATCACCACCGGCACAAGGTACATGTAGGTAGAAGAGGCATACATGTATCTTTCTAGTCCGAGTTTCCTCTGACCCTTTCCATCCCGTCTTATTGATAAGAATATGACGATTTTAATCAGATACAGCTCGTGCATTGGAGAGATGAAATACGTTTTAAGTGTTATGAATGAGAAGATAAATATTCTACTTATCAATACATGTATCAGGCAGGTAGGATTCGATATAATGTCGCTTAGTTTTGCTAGCTTCTTTTTAAAGCTACTACCCTATGCCGCTACAGCATGGTTTCGACGAATACCATATTTTGGATCAATTTCATGGATGGGAAACACATTTACAGCTATATGTTGTTACTTTTCTAAAGTACAAAGATTATTCTTGCAATCTTAGTGATCGGGGATGTGGGTGTGAAAGTGAAACCTTGGGGATTTCTCTTTCGTAACGTGTGGAGAATAAAGGTGTTCAGGTCTCATTGTACAGTTGTTTTGGTGAATTTTCATCCGACAATGACATATTGCAGAAAAATGAGAATAATTTTACATTAAAGTGTTACGAATCTATGGTCTAAGAAAAATGTAACAGAAAGAAAGTGAAACCAACAAATCAAATAAAAATCAACAAGCAATTTATTACTAGATAATTAAAATGAAAAATTAAAAAGTCACTTACAGTAATGTGTTTTGAAATCCTAATAATCCAATAAAAATGATTGTTCTAATCACAAGTCCTAAATATAGAATGTTCCGAATTCACGTCTGTGTCCTTGAATGTTACTATGTGCCAATGGTCTCCAAAGTCCTGATGTACTAGAAATCTTGATGTGATGATGTCAAAATGAAGTATTCCAAAATCTCTGAATAAGTTCAGTTAAATTCCAAAATCATCAATTAAAATATCCAAAATACAAAAGTTTATGAGCACTGTTATAATCCAATGAATATTTAAAATAATTCCTCTCTTAGAATTTGGAATGAATTTTCACAACTGTAATAGCTCTTTACAAGACTGATGGTAATGTCGAACTGCATAAATGTCCACCAAACATGGCATATATAAAGATTGGTCACATGACAGAATGTTCTAGAATGTGTGTCATCATAATGGCTTTTTAGTTGTAAACAACAATCAACCTTGACCTTCAAACATATTGATCAAAACAACCTAACTCAAGGACACTAGTTATACATGTTTTTCCTGACAAACATCAAGACCTAAGCAAATATTAAAGTGAAGAAACATTTATAATTTCCTAAAATATTTATAATATTATATAAACATCATACATAAAGAAAAAGAAAGATTTATGCAATAAAGCTTTCTTTTGAATATACATCTAATACAAGAATAACCAAATTTACATAAGAAAATGTTTTATGATATTGGACTTAATTACATCAAGCAATATTACATTTCTAGGCACGTGAGAGTGCATCTGCAATCACATTGTCTTTCTGAATCAATACTCCACCAACCCCTACATCACTTGCATCAACAGATAATTTAAATGATTGGCTGAAATTTGGTGCAGAAAGAACTGGTGCATTCTTAAGCATGGCCTTTAACTTGTTAAAAGATTCCTGACACTTGTCAGACCAAAAAAATTTGGTTTTCTTACTCAATAAACTTGTCAAAGGTTCAGCAATTTTGGAAAAATTGGAACAAAATTTCCGATAATATCCAGCCATACCTAGAAATCGCATCAGTTGCTTTTTACAAATTGGAACTTGAAATTCAGAGATAGCTTTGACCTTAGCTTCTATAGGTTTAACTTGACCTTGTCCCACAATATGTCCTAAAAATGTGACACAAGCATGGCAAAACTCACTTTTGCTCAAATTAATTGTCAGATTCGCATCGCTGAGTCGATCAAAGAATTTTCGAATGGTTTCCAAATGATCTTCCCAGGTGTTGTTGTAGATAATGACGTCATCGATATAAGCGTCACAATTATCAAGACCAAATGTTATCATGTTCATCAGACGTTGAAATGTTGCAGGCGAATTTTTCATTCCAAACGGCATGACTTTATATTGATAAAGTCCATCTGGAGTTACAAATGCTGAAATTTCTTTTGCCCTTTCCGTCAGTGGAATTTGCCAGAATCCTTTTAAAAGGTCAAACTTGGTGACATATTCCGCATTTCCAATTTTATCAATGCAATCGTCCATTCTTGGGATTGGAAATGAATCAGTTTTGGTGACACTGTTGACTTTTCTATAGTCAGTACACATACGGAATGTATTATCTGGCTTGGGAACAAGAATACTTGGTGAACTCCAGTTACTTTTACTTGGTTCTATGAAATCATTCTCCATTAAATACTGAATTTCTTTCTTCAGATAGTTCTGTTTGAGAGGTTTCATCCTATAAGGATGCTGTTTCACAGGCGCAGAATCTACAATGTCAACGTCATGATAAATTTTACTTGTTCGTGTTGGAACATCAGGAAACAAGTGCTCATAGTCATGTAATAGCTGTTTTAGTTCATTTCTTTCCTGTTGTTGTAGATGTGAAAGTTTCTGGTTTAGGTTGTTCAATATTTCTGAATTCCGAAGATTGGTTATACCAGAGTCACTATAGTCTGATCGTATTCCATCGTTGATATCTTCACTGTGTGGGACAGGTACAACTAAATTAACTGAATAATTAACTGAGCTATCTCTGTCAAAATATTCCTTTAACATATTTATATGACAAAGTTGTTTCTGTTTCAGTCTCCCAGGAGTGTTAATGATATAATTTAAGTCATTTACTTTCTTTTCAACGGTATAAGGACCATAAAATTTAGCCTGAAGAGGATTTTGAGGTATGGGAAAGAGAGCCAGAACTTTGTCACCAGGTTTAAAACTCCTTTCCTGTGTATTTCTGTCATACCTTAATTTCATTTTTGACTGGGTAGTGTGAAGATTAGTTCTTGCTACTTCACAGGCCTTTGACAACTTGTATTTGAAATCAGAAACATATTCAAGAAGATTAATCTTTGAGTCTTCATTTGAAAGAAGTTTCTCTTTCAATAATTTCAATGGTCCACGGACAGTATGACCAAACACTAGTTCAAAGGGACTAAAACCCAACGACTCTTGAACTGATTCCCTAACAGCAAACAACAACAAATGAACACCCTCATCCCAATCCTTTTCTGTATCAAAGCAATATGATCGAATCATATTCTTCAAAGTTTGATGAAATCTTTCCAAAGCACCTTGACTTTCAGGGTGATAGGCAGAAGATTTAAACTGTTGGATGCCTAATTCATGCATAACTTGTTGGAAAATTCCAGACATAAAATTTGACCCTTGATCTGACTGGACAGATTTGGGAAGGCCAACAAGTGTAAAACACTTCACCAAAGCTTTCACAATAGTTTTAGTTTTTATATTTCTCAGAGGAATTGCCTCTGGAAATCTTGTAGATGCACACATGATGGTCAACAAGTATTGGTTGCCTGACTTGGTTTTAGGTAAAGGACCAACACAGTCTACTATTATTCTACTAAATGGTTCATCAAATGCAGGAATAGGTTGCAGATGAGCCTTAGGTATCTTCTGATTGGGTTTTCCTACCATTTGACAAGTGTGACAAGATCTGCAGTATTTAGAAACATCACTTTTGAGTTTCGGCCAATAAAAATGATTCAAGATCTTGTGATAAGTCTTACGGACTCCTAAATGACCAGCCAAAGGAGTTTCATGGGCTAAATTAAGAATTTCCTGTCGATATGACTTAGGAACAACAATTTGATAGCTCACTGACCACTCGTCACCAGTGGGTACATCAGGTGGTCTCCATTTCCTCATAAGGACCCCATTTTTCACAAAGTAACACACTGGAACTTGTGTGGCTTCAGTTTCACTAATAGCCCTCTGAAACAAACAAGATATCTCGGGATCTTGCTCCTGTTCAACGACAAGGGATTGTCGTTTGTCATCCTGATTAGGACAAAGAGAATGAGTTGCCAAAAGAGGATCACTGTGATCAATACCATTTGATTGATCAATACCTGAGGAAAAAGTGACCTCATCAAAAGACTGACCAATACATGTGTCAGCTAAAGGAATAATATCCTGATCAACATCACTCTCAAGAGCTTTTTTTGCCATAGCTCTAGTAACTGCACAAGCAGGGTACAAATCAGGGATTTCAGTTTCGACAGGATCAACTTTCTGATCCAAACAAGGCTTGTCAGTTACAAGTGGATTAACCACAACCTTATCTCCAGCTAGGTCATTGCCTAGTAATAAATGAACACCCTCTATGGGTAAAGAAGTCACTGCCCCAACAGTCACAGGTCCAGAAACTAAGTCTGATGCCAAATTTACACAATGAAGAGGAACATTTACAAAGCCGCACTCTACTCCCTGAACAAGAACACTTTCACTTGAAGAAGACTCCTCAGACAAAGGCAAAGTACCTGGTAATAATAGACTCTGAGAAGCTCTAGTGTCCCTTAATATTTTAATTGGGATAGGTTTGGCAGAATCACCAATAAGTGATATAGAACCTTCTGACATGAATGGTTCATAAGCCTCCAAAATAGAATCAGACTGGGGTTTGTTTGACCCAACAAATGTATTGCTTTCAATACAAGACCGTGACCTTGACCTCGTAGAAATAAGAGCATTTGGAAAAGCTCTGTCTTTTCTCTGTTGCTTATTTTTCAACTTGAAGCAATCAGAAATAACGTGCCCTTTCGTTTTACAATAAGTGCACGTAGGAAGAGATAAGGATTTCTGATCAGTCTTATCAGATGTTTGATTCCTAACAGTTGTGCTGTTGTGAAATTTGGAAGTACTCGAATGAGATTGAAATGGTTTTTTACCAGAAAACTGCTGAGAGGACGACTTATTGCCAAATGAAATTTTGTGAGTCAAGGAATAATCATCAGCCATACGAGCAGCATTTTCCAAAGTTTCCACATTCTGCTCGTCAAGATAGGTTTTAACATCACTATGGATGCACCTCTTGAACTCTTCAATTAATATGAGCTGTCTGAGGTTATCATAAGCTTGATCAACTTTCTTAGCTGAGCACCTCCTATCAAATAGTTGTTCTTTATCCCTTGCAAATTCGACATGAGTTTGTCCAGTTTCCTTTCTACAATTCCTAAATCTTGTCGATATGCCTCTGGTACCAACTCATAAGCTTTCAAGATGTACTCCTTAACCACATCATAATCAGTGCTTTGTTGTACTGACAGTGAAATGTAGATTTCACGAGCTTTGCCAATAAGTACACTTTGTAATAACAAAGTCCAATGCTCTCTGGGCCATTTCAAGTTTTCAGCTATTTTCTCGAAATGAAGAAAGTATTTATCTACTTCTTTTTCCTGAAAAGGGTGTACTAACCTAATATATATAGTAACATCAAAACCTGAACTTGTATTTGAAGGAGTGGAGTGTGCTCTGTTTGCCAGTTCTAATTCTCTTAATTTAAATTGCATTTCCCTTTCTTCTCTTTCTCTCTCTCTCTCTCTGCATCTCCCTCTCCTGTTTCTCTCTCTCCATCTGCATTTGTATCTGCTTCTCTTCCTTCTGCATTTGTATCTGCATCTCTTCCTTCTGCATTTGTATCTGCATTTGCCTCTCTTCTTTCTCTCTTTCCATCTGCCTCTCTTCTTTTTCTCTCTCCATCTGTATCTGCCTCTCTTCTTTCTCTCTCTGTATCTGCCTCTCTTCTTTTTCTCTCTGTATCTGCCTCTCTTCTTTTTCTCTCTATCTGTATCTGCCTATCTTCTTTTTCTCTCTCTCTCTCTGAATCTGAAGCTTTGCCAATTCTAAATCCATCTGGTTCTTTAACTCTAATTCCCTTAATTTCCTGTCAGAACCAGATACAGGCTTTCTCTTCACACTTAAAGCACTGCTTTCAAAAATACCCTTTCCTACTAAATACTGAATCAAAATAATCTTTATCTCCTGTTTTGTCAATGATACTTTTGCCTCAGATAGACTGTATTTTCTGGCAAGCTCGAGCAACTCATCCTTTCTCATGCACTCTAACCCCTCCTGGGTAGGTTTTGAAATGAAATTCTGAACATTAGATGCCATTGTAAATGCCTGTTGGTTTCACACAAAACAAATTTCTCTATTAAAAATCTTTGCCAAAGACAAAAAAAATATTCCAAGACAAAATCAATATGAATTTCAAAGATAAATTTAATATCTCTAATATGCTGTAATGAAATTCAATCCCGGACGAGCCCCCAATTTCTGTTACGACTCTATGGTCTAAGAAAAATGTAACAGAAAGAAAGTGAAACCAACAAATCAAATAAAAATCAACAAGCAATTTATTACTAGATAATTAAAATGAAAAATTAAAAAGTCACTTACAGTAATGTGTTTTGAAATCCTAATAATCCAATAAGAATGATTGTTCTAATCACAAGTCCTAAATATAGAATGTTCCGAATTCACGTCTGTGTCCTTGAATGTTACTATGTGCCAATGGTCTCCAAAGTCCTGATGTACTAGAAATCTTGATGTGCTGATGTCAAAATGAAGTATTCCAAAATCTCTGAATAAGTTCAGTTAAATTCCGAAATCATCAATTAAAATATCCAAAATACAAAAGTTTATGAGCACTGTTATAATCCAATGAATATTTAAAATAATTCCTCTCTTAGAATATGGAATGAATTTTCACAACTGTAATAGCTCTTTACAAGACTGATGGTAATGTCGAACTGCATAAATGTCCACCAAACATGGCATATATAAAGATTGGTCACATGACAGAATGTTCTAGAATGTGTGTCATCATAATGGCTTTTTAGTTGTAAACAACAATCAACCTTGACCTTCAAACATATTGATCAAAACAACCTAACTCAAGGACACTAGTTATACATGTTTTTCCTGACAAACATCAAGACCTAAGCAAATATTAAAGTGAAGAAACATTTATAATTTCCTAAAATATTTATAATATTATATAAACATCATACATAACAAAAGATACAAATAAAATCTAGCCAATGATTTTTGTGGAAAGCATGGTTGTACGATTTTGACTGAGGTATTCAGGTTAATTCCATGTACAACTGAAGGCTTTTTTTTACTTAATCGATACTACCACCAGCCTCTCTTTTTTACATTACTTTTTGACAGCAAAGAGCTATTTTGAATATTTTCTTGTGACAAGGAGGCTCAAAGAATCAGTATGTGCATTGTGCATGAATAAAGTTCACTGGTATTATAACAAATTAATATACTTCTCATCACCCCTTAACCATCTCGATTTTGAGATACTTACCGCTGTAGCAGACATACATAAACGCGTAAGCCAAGTCATCTGTTCATTTGCAGCCCAAGTTACGCATTTGATCTCCAATGCTAATCTAACTGTGATATGCAGTCACCAAACAAGCCAACCCATTTTCAAGCCTAACTCAAAGTAAATGTAAACCATATTACAGATTTAGCTTCTGTGTTAAGTTATAAACACTAGGCTTATGCTAATTAGGCTCATGCCTTCTACCTTAAAAATTAGGGGGTGTCAAAATACGAAACTGTACAGTGAGACTTCACGAGAAGGCGTTGTGAAAAGCGTAAACTTTCTGTCCTAAAATATCACTGTAACTCTGCTACAGATTGATCAAAGTTTATGGGCGATTTTAATTGAAGTGTACTCCGCATGCGCAGGAATTTCACTGCCATTCGTGAGTTATATAGGTCCAAAGGACTCGGACCATACACTGTTATAATCTTGGCCATAACAAGCAGGTAAAGAATTATTTTTGACTCTTCTGTATCATCTCGAAGTTGGCGGGCTGTCTTGGTGCAAAATATATCAAAATACCCATTCACTATTCAATTCTCGAATTTATTAAAAGTTTTTTTTTTTAAAAAATATGTGCACACTAGATTTTATGTCAACCTGTGTAAGACTGAAAAGTGACCCCGTTGAAAACATGGCTGAGGTTCTGTTTTCAACATCTGAGGTTCATTTTTACATTGTTGAATACTGAACCGGCCAGATATGACCAGTTGTATAATGAACCATCTACGGATTAAAAAATGACCCCGTTCAAAACTGATCCTTAAATATTACTGCTGTACCATCACATGCACACACCAGAAGCCTGCTTAATATGCAAGTGCAAAGAGCTGAATGGAATACGGCCCTGTCATTGGTCGACCAAAAATGACGTATTACGCCTACTGATAATCTGATTTTCAGTCAACCAATAAGGGGGCAGAATTCCATTCAGTGCGTTGTAGCTGCATATTAAGCAGGCCCGATCATGGCCACGTCGAATGATAGTGTGGGAAAATGGTCTGGAATTCCTTAAAGGTGTGATAGGATGTCAAACTTTGTGTAGGCATAAAAGTCGAATGCCTGAGCTAAACATCGGTACCATATTTATTATGCTATGCGAAGTGCATCTTGAAATATCAGCGCCGATTCTTAAATAGGTCGCGCGGGAAAGGAGAGAAGTGTCCTCCCCTGTAGTTTTATATATCGTCCAACCGCCAGTTGTCGTGAGCCTCCTTCAATCGTGCACCATGTTTCTCGCGTCATCGGCTGTCACCAACGTTATTAAAGAGCGACAAAATTTAAGGATCTAGTAAAATCAAACAAAATGAGATTCAAAAAGGTAATCATGTAATTTAAAAAATCATAATGAAAATCTATGTTTTCACTAACGCCTTTTTTGTGTCAGACATTTTTGGCCTTGAATTTTGCTATTATATGCTAAAGATAGTGCCGCCGATCACATGATGACTTTGTTTACATATTTTGAATGGAAAAACAAACTTTGGGAATTAATACAACTAGATAGCAAATGTAAATATTTGGTTTTAATCATGTGGAGTTCTTATACAACGTAAGAAAAATGTACACTCGAAATGTAAATTCTCTACGGACCTTTTTGTTTCAGTATTATTTCATAATAAACATATATTCTATATCAAAAGACATTGAATCTATTATAATAGAATGTGTATCCATTCACCAGTGTCTATTTTTTAATTTCTCTCTCCCTCTGTATGTCTGTCTCTTAGTCTATTGAGTCATGTATTTATATGGTAAAGAACAAGCAAGCAGTAATGTAAGTGCACAAACTGCATATAGAATAAACGGAAACAATTTATTCATTTTTAAATTTAATTTTTTTAATTTCAAAAACACAGACGCTATAAAACGAATAATATCCATACCTTGGTCTAACTGGCACGGTCCGGTCATATGCTACGTGACTTTTTAGTCAGTGTCACGAACCATGGATGTCACTTCCGGAAATAAGTAAACATACACACGCTTGGAAAAATGGTAATTATAAACTAATGTACATGAATGCCAAATGAAATGAAATATATTATGTTGAACACTTTTTATGGTTTATTTGAATAGATTATCATAATATTATAACAAACGTGTTAAAATTTAGGTTAAGTGAACGAAAAGTGGTTGCTCGAGGCTATATTCTTAGTGCCATAAAAGATTAGAGTTCATTTTCCGCTGATCAACACGCCAGGTGACAGTCATCATTTTTAAAGGGAGGTTACCATAATGTCGTGGTAAATGAATATTTGTCTCTAAGGTGGTTCAGAAGGGTAATAAAAGAATGAAAGGTAAAAAAAAGTATCCACAATACTCAGGTCATTGACATGATATATTATTTGTTAGGGTGCGTGGTGGGTGGAGGACGGTCAGTTCAGTATATCTCTAGTGTGTTGAATGTTTCATGTTTCTAAAGTCAGTTCTGATCATATTGTTACAAAATGTTACCCTTGTTAGTTTGATGCTTAAAGAATAGATACATTGCATAATTATGCAATATTTTCACTTTATCAGATATGAAAACATGTACTATGCCATAATAATGAAATATTACTATTTTTATTTTCAGAGAATGAAAGTAACATAGTTTTGGTGCCTTAAAGAAGTGTGCAGGATTCAGTCAAGTTATGGTCCTTATTTGTTCACCTGACCGAACGATGCGGTAAGCTGTTGTGTGATTCTGATACATCAATAACATTCATTGACAAGCAGACAACCATTTTCTGTTAACTGGGAAAATTATTTGCTGTTTTTGTGTTGGTCGAGGTGTAGTGGTGAAGGAGGCTATACAGGTGGATTTAATTTTCGTTGTTTTTTCGATCCTTTCATTTTTTCTTCCCAACTCACCACAAAAGTAAACATTTCTTTGATACTTGGTGTTCAAACTCTTCGATAACTTCATTGTTAAGCTGTTGCTGGGATAAACAACAGAAAGGTGTCGCACCATTGTATTTATTACGGAAATATGATTTACTGCGAGTTTATGGAACCCGCGAGATTATGAGAAACGACTATAGAGCAAATTATCGACACACTAACCACACAGTATGCCTGGTTCTGTTATAAAAGAGCAATTTTTAAAATTTTTTATCAGCACACAAAAGCAAGGAACTGACCATTATTTGGGGGAGGGGGGAGCATGTTCTTGTTCTAATTTCCGACTCTCAAATAGCATGAAAAAATATATTTGCTCTGATTTATAGTTAAAATAAAACCTCTATTATATCCATTATCTTAGTTTAAAAAATAAATTACATTAATCATTCGAAATAAAAGCATATTAATTCAGAGTAACAACTTGTCATAATGTACGATTCTACAACTCTTTGCATATCAAGCTTGAACTTGCTGTAGACAAAAGTATTAATATCTTGTTTAAAATATGAAATACATGTAAGCTGGTGTCTGATAAATTATTCGCCTAACCCAACACACCCCTCCTCCAGGCGCCGATAGGTACCCCTCTTGAGATTTTAAAAAGAAAAAAGCAACAAGAAAAGAAAACAATGCAGAGTTTTGTAATGCCATTGATTCATTTACACTTTCTAACCTGATTGTTTCCAGGGGGTCCACAATACTGTCATCTTGTTAGTTTTCAAACCAAACGTGAATTTTCAGTGAAGGGGCGAGGTTCGTAGAAATACTCACTGAAGGTAAAAACTGTTTTCTGCAGCCAGTATTTGCAGTGACTAGCATTTCATCTGTATTTTTTTTAACCTTTTTTGACGAAAATGTTAAAATATGTCTAAAAAATGCTCCATTCTTTCTTGGCACAACCATATATTAGCAACAGGCGCTGCCGCTAGAGGGTTCTAGCGATCAAGATTAACGTTTTTCAAAATGGCAACCTCATTACACTAGGTACTTGCGCCGCTTTCATATGTAAAAAGTCAGCCGACATTACATTAGAATGTATTCATGGTTGAAAGGTATATATTCTTATCTATCAATCTTTTGATAAACTTGCTGTAATATATAGTTTTACAAATTTATTTGAAGTGTAAATATGAAATTTGTTTGGAAATTTACAAGTAGATATACAAGTCCACAGAGACCTATCTGAAAATGTGAAAATAAAGTCCACATAAACCATGTAATGTATGTATATGTGTGTGCGTGTGTATATATATATATATATATATATATATATATATATATATATATATATATATATATATATATATATATATATATACACAGAATCCAGATGGACCATGTACTTAGATGAGAATTAATTACTGGGTCAACATGTCAACTCGCCTCATCAGGACTAGACTGGGACAGTCCCAAATGAGATGTAAAAAAAATAACAATCCCCATTTACTACAATATAATAGCGCAGCCTCTTCTTCCTAGCTTTATCTCACTTGGCAGGACTGAGACAAGAACTGAACAAAATTCAATGAGGATTTTTAAAAATGTATTGTGTTGTACATATTTTGACATGAAAAAGACTGCACCAGTTTACATCAAGCCCTGTTTATGTTTTCCTTTTTTCTTCAAGTGCCCATTCGCATGCATGATTGTGTGAGTTGGTGAATGTATTGTAGCAGAATTTACTCGGCTACACTACCCCCGAGTCTCGCTATCTAGGGTTCTTTGGGATAGGTCTATATATTGGAGTGGAACCCGCTGTCAGAGGTCTGGCGCTTCAGAAAATGACATCTGTCTCTGCGAGATTTGTCATATTCCTGGCTTTTACCCGCGGCCTAGTCGACAACTGGGTCATTTTCTGTGTCACCAACTGGATCGTAGTCTGAGTTGTCGACTGGTCATCTTCTGGATTGCCGACTGGATCGTAATCTGAGTCATCGACGAGAGTCAGGGTTGGTGTCGTCTCCGTCAAGATCGACAGAGATGAACAGAGGCAGAATAATGAGAGAAGACGGATCATTGGTTACAATCTGTATTCTTGCAAAGTCATGATAACAAGATTCCCATGCTTCTTGAACGGGCCTTGAAGCTCCCCCTTATTCTTATTGACAAAAAACCTAGTCCTTATCCTTGTAAGATTCCCCGGATTTGCCTTATCCTGTTCATCGACCTACAGTACACGCATCAGGTTTTTATGAAAAAACGCGTCGTGGGCGTGGAGCTTAATCCTTTTCACGCTGTGTTGTCGTGGACAGGATATCGTGGTCATCGTGATAAACACTATTTATTACAAAAAAGATGCATTTTAAAAAAAAAAGCAAGCTTGTAGTGTAATACAGCTTTTTTAAACATGTAATAGCTTTGTGTTGCTGCGATAGACTTGTATTATATGGTCTGCATTGCAAGAATAATTGGGAGAATACAAATTTTATATGGTTTATTTTATATACCGCTAGAAACCAGTTTTACGCAAAAATATCACAACTTGACCACATTGCGTTTCTCACTCCATATTACAAGTCCAAAATTTGTTGTTCTACACGCAACAAAAATAGTTTCATTCAGAAGTTAATGCTTCTTTTGAAACATCGGGGCTACAAAAAATAAGATAGAAGCTCAACACTTCATGAATGGCCATGGTTAACAAGCGTAGCAGCTGACGTCAAAGTAAAAATGTCACTCCTCTGCTGGTGCTTGATGATAGATTCACGAAGAAAGTAACCTTTTTCATAAAAATCACTTCGTTTATGGCATGAACAGCCACTGAAAGAGAGCAACCTTCAATACCGTGTAGACGAATTCGGCTTATTTAAAAATTATCATACTCTGAAATAATCAGTCATTTTTCTAAGTCTACAGATAAAGTTATTTGTATCCTGCTTTCATTAATTTCTTTAAAGAAGGTTTTGGAAACTGCAGACATTAAAGAAAAACTATGACAAATTAATAACTAGTACAAGAAGTTCTGTTATGAAATATCGTTTATTGAGAAAACACACTGAAGTTGCTGCTTATGCCCAGAGGCAGGGTTGATGCGCTGTTTGTTTATCTAACGCTGTTTCATTCACGTCTTTCTAGCGCTTGCATTACAGGATGTTATGCCAGCTGAATTGGCTTTATTAAACAGAAGCCCTTGGTGTTTTCATAACAATATTCCCATGACATGCTTGAATTATGATTTAAGTAATTTAACTTCTACTCTATGTGCTACTGTGGGTGGGGGTGTGATAGGATTCAGCTTTAACAAAATTATACTTGTTGTGACTTTTAGAAAATAAAATATTAATAATTTTATGTGACTCAGGACCATTGCAGCTTGTTACATTTAAATGCTTGTTTCCTTATCGGTAAAATAACAATACTATATATAGTTTGCTTTATATACCGCTAGAAACCAGTTTTACGCTATAATATCAACACTTACCGGCTATGTGTTTCTGAGACTTTCTCTGTCTAAATTCACTCTTCACAAATTAACATCTTGGTTTTAAAGCTTTTGATTTTGTGATAACAAGAAAAATTTTTATTCAACAGTGGGGTTTGTTTTTTTTAACATAGAAGCGCGACACTGACCAGTAGCTGTTAGGAATTGTTTTAATTTAAGTCATTTAAGACTTAAACTCTATTTGCTTATTACGCAACAGAGTGGGGAGGGGGGTTGTAGGCTGGGAGAGAAAGAGAGGCGGAGGAGATGGGATATATCTTGAAACAACTACACTTCTGATTTTTAGATAGTTTAGACGTGCACCAAGGCCAGTACACCCCTCCCCCCTCCCCTAAATTTAAGTTAAATGTTTTACACGATAATATGAGAACTTAACATCAAATGCGTTTCTCGGTCCAAATTTGTTTTTCACAAACTAACATCTTTTTAGTTTTAAGGAGTGTGGTTTTGTGATATTTTCATTCAACAGTTATTGTACTGTACATTTTGAAACATCGAAGCGCGACATTGAACATTAGCTGATGACATGTAGAAACTGTCATGACGGACTGTTGTTGACTCGAGGCAGGAAGCTACAGCAACAGGCATAGCGGCTGGCTTCAAAGTAAGAATGATACTCCTCAGCCAGTTCCTGGTGATGCAATGTAGATTCGTGAAAAAAGTGTGGACAGGAAATAACTTTTTTTCTCATTGAACTCACTTGTTTATGACATGAATGGCCACTGATAGAGCGCAACAGTCAATACAGTCTACACAATTCCATGCATTTAAAAATTGCTGTACTGTCTCATAAACAATGTTATTTTAAAAGTTTAAGGGTAACAGTACAGAAGAACCTTTCCATTGTATAGCTCCTGTATCTTTTTTTATTTTAAAATACTTTGGCAAGAATTATGACATACATGTCATAATGTGCCAGTTTTCATGATCGTACATGTTCGATATAAATATTACGGCGTTCATTTGTAATCTCTTTTCGAGTTCTATATGTATTACTGCTTTCAATGATTTCTTCAAGGTGGGTCTTGGAAATGATATCGAAATTAAAGGGAAACTGACAAATTAATAACCAATACACTTTTATGAAATATCATTTATTGAGAAAGAACTTCTAAGTTACCGCTTGATGCAGAACAATGTCAATTTCCGCATCTGTATATGCTAACAGGTACATATACATGTATTAAATCAGCAGGGATGTATGTTGTAGCTAAGCAATTATTTCTGATGTACGCTTTGTCATGGACAGGGGTGGAAAGATATCCAAGAAATATAAAACCTCATTTGTTCTACGTTATGCGCGTTCGTCTGTATGTATCCTCAGCCAGGCTACTGATAAATACACAGGAAATGTTACCACTGTACAGGTAAAGGTATGAAATTGATACCTGCCATGTTCAGTTTACGGTGTCGGAGTTTCTCCCATCTGTTTGTTTAGTGTGTCGACTCGTGGAGCGAATACAATAGAATCAGCGAGGGGTGCCATAAAACCCACTACGACTCACGATGACTGCAAAAAAATCCGTCACGCACTTCCACTAGACTGAGTGGATTTTCACTAAATTAGTGTGAAAATCCACCAGACTGCGTGGACTTAAACTAGTCATAGTGGGCACTTAATCCCCTGCCCTTTCTCCATCCCCACTCAATTTGCGTGGTGAATCATAAAAACACGATGCATGTACTGTACAGCCAAACATGCTTGACCCATCTGGGTGGCTTGTACTGCTTGACTCGAATGGACATCTTCACACCATACCACACCACCATCACAACCACAGTTGGCCCGTATATATACCCAACAGGCGGGATCACTTCACCAAAAACTAAGACTCTAGATGGAGTCACAAAGTCCTCTTACATTTAAAATCAAAACTTTATCAAAACGAAAATTACTGTCCATGTGTTTTCTCATTACAGTATTAACTGGTACAGAAGTTATAGTTCCTTCTCATTTTTATGAGAGGAAATGATTGTGGACATATAAACTATAAGTAAGACAAACTGTGGCTATGCTTTGGAGGGGAAGCTGGTATCTTCCCTACTTATGAAATCTTGCATTCAGATTCCGATAACTGCGCATAATTTTATCCACTGGCTTCCCTTTTCACAATGTTTACACAGCAGTGTATTTTCCAACAGGCAGTTAAGCCATTGTGTGCAGTCTGTTATGCTAGTTCATGAAAGCTTACGAAGATAACAAAACGACACCTGAAATATCTTAGGAGTTTGTTGCAATAGAGGCGCCAATGCAGTCTTTTATGGCAACAATTAAAATGGCATGTACAGTTTTAGATGCCCTAAGGACTTCATGGCAGTTTTCAAGAGACGGTTTTAACGATATGCATATGTTATACATGTATATGTATAATTTATTCTTAGTTGTTTGTACAGAAATAATTTTGTGTGTTAAAATATCCGTCAACCATGGTTTAAATTTAAAACTACTGCACAATATTATTCTTTGATGTGAGTTTATACATCTAGTTAAAATGTTAGAAAATAAGAAGGAAGTCATACTAAATACAGATATTCTAATATGCAAATCCCACATACCATTTTTTCTGAAGCTTGTCCGATAAGCTTCGTAGGAAAATGGTATATGCGTACATGTTAAGTACAATGCACATTTTATCAGTTTTTTCAAGAGTTTGATTTGTGTTATCTGATTTCATTTTTATATGTCATGGTAATTCTGTTACAGCCATTGCTTTTTCAGAATGTTACCAAGTGTAACAACGTTGTAAACTACGAGTAAATAAATCAGTTTGCGAAAAATAAAGACTCGGATGCACAGTTATCAAATAAAACCATCGTTCTTTCCCTTCTCTATCAATGTGAAACAGTCGCAATTGTTAGGTCTATTTAGGAGACCACATGTTTAGAAATAGGACACCCCCCCCCCAAATGAATATGGAGAACATAAACTAAAGCGGAATAAAAACACTAGAGTATCTAACTAATGTCATTTATTTCAGATATTGTAAAAAGAAAAAGAAAAAGTTTTTAAAGATGCATATTTCAAAAATGACTACAATTTCCAATGTTATATAGCATACCTGGAACAGTTCTCTGTTTCGTTTTTATTTTCCATTCTTTATTTGATATGAAGAGAATGCTAATTATCAGAAACAGAAATATGTGTGTGTGTATATATATCTATATATATATATATATATCTATATATATATATATATATATATATATAAATATAATGCTCCCAAACTCAACAAAATCAAAGTCCAAGACCATCGAAATGAAAAGTTTCTCAGGTGATGTTGCGGTTGTAGTCTGTACGGAAGCGAGAATAAATGCCGACAAAATGTGATTCAAATCTTATATTACAATTATTTTGCTCATCGATTAAAAATAAATTTCAAATAAGAAATGTTATCTAATAATTTTGAAATTAGTATTTGAAATGTCCAAAAGATACATCTCGTGTGTTTAATCCCACCCATGTTTCACCTTTACAATTATTTTGTGAATTGTAATGTCATAATGCGCATGATTTTCGTAGCAGCCTTGTCGGCGTAAATGCTTTACACACAATATTCAACGGGCGTGATGTGTGCTTCACTGCTCTGCATGGAATATTCACCTGACAGCTTGGTCGTAAGACCGGACTTCGTTGATGAGAAAATAAAAAATAAAAGCCATACTTTTTCTATTGAAAGGAGCATACTGAATGTAAATTTTTATTTATAAATGAACTATTTCAATTGTTTGAAGAACAATTTGAAATGAATGCATCTGAAGCGAACTAGTTCCATCTTCAGAATAGGTATTCTCAGGACCAAGCTCTTTATTTCTTTGTTGCCTCAATTTCTTGTGTATAACATTACAGAATAAAGAAGGTACACTATCTGAATAACACATTTACTGACATGTTGTTCAGCTTGTGGTCTTCTCACTTGTATTTTGATTTTTGCAAGAGACTTGAAAAAAAAATTTCATCGTGACATCTTTGAATTTCTTAATGAATATAGTGTCAAAATGATCTCTGCACGATGACTGTACAGTGGCTTCATCTTCGTAGTTATCCACCAGTGCCGCATCCAAATACAGTTTCAGACACAAATAGCCAGTATTTAGAAGGCAAACGGTTTCTGATACCTAAGTACGGAGTACGTTTAATGATAGGTATAGTGTCACAATCGTCTACCAAGCTAATGCCTTCTACATCCAGCACTGGATCAAAATGCTCATGCATGTTTTAAATGTACATGCTTGAATCTGATGCTGAACATTTTGTACGAGGAGAAGATTAAGATAGCCAGTAGGTTTTCCTTTTGGACATCTTTTTCCTTATATTCTGAATACACATACATTTTTGTTTCAAACATTGTAGTGAAAGCCAATATTTTAATACCTGTACCCCAGGTTACTGGATCAGACATCCTTGATTCAGCAATATATGTTCTGATTGGTATTGATTCTATCGTTTGAAATAATTTCTTGTTTTCCTTCATGAAATTAATAACATAGTCCCTGACTAATATATGGTATGTCTGGGGACCAAACAACAGGTAAGTAAAAGCTCTGAATAGACCGTTACCATCTCTCCTCATAGGCACTGTTGTGTTTGGATATCTTACTTTCACACAATTCATCAGTTTATGAAAGTTTTTCACTTTTACTCCAAACATCTATGATTTATCTTTTTGCCAGTCTTTGTCAATCGGCTTGTATGATATCATTCTAGGCGTATCTTCATGCTAATATTCTACGGCTGTGTGATCACAATCTTTGTCTGAATGATCTTGTTCTTCTGCATGATGTTGTTCGTCTGAAAGATCTTGTTTCAAGGTAGGATCTTGTTCAGCTCCAGGGTCCTTTTTGTTTGTGTTGTCTTGTTTGTCTGCGCTATCCATTTTGTCTGTGTGGTCTTGTATGTCTGCACAATCTTCTTTGTGTGATCTTGTTTATCTGCACCATATATTTTGTCTGCGTAGTCTTGTTTGTTTGCGCCATCCTCTTTGTGTGGCTTTGTTTGCACAATATTCTTTGTATGGTCTTGTTAGTCCTCTTTGTCTTCATTATCTTGTTCGTATGCATGATGTTGATTGTTTGCATTGTGCTGTTCATCAGCTTTGTGTGGAAATTTGGTCTGATGTTCAGAATATCTAAATGACAAACTCTTTTTTTCAAAGGCAATTGAGCTTCAGAATCACTTCCATTTCAACCGGTTTTATTGTCTTGGTCTATTTCACCCCGTGTTTAATGGTTTTTGTTTCTGGTTTTGATGCAGTTTCATCCGCATTCCTCTGGTAAGCTTTCAGAATTCTACCATTAACAATCCACAATGAACCAAATTTGCCTCCTTTTCTAGTCAGTTTGCTTGTATTATGAAGTAACACTTCATCACCTACCTTGTAAGCAATGTCTTTTACTTTTGCATTATGGTAATGCTTTTCTTTTTTCTGTGCCTTTCCGTATATTTTCTGTTGAACTTATTCGTGACACACGTAGAAACGTATATACCCTCATCTGCGATGTGTCATTGTTGGCAATGTCATGGCTTCCGACGATGGAATATAGAGTTCGATTGGTAACCTAGTTTTTCTTCCGTACACAAGAGAAAATGGAACCTTCTTTGTAGATTTGTGTTCTGCAGTCCCGCAAGCAATCAACAAAAAGGAAGCTTTGCATCCCAATCATTGCATTCTTCGTTCACGAAACAAGGTTTCGTGGTACAAAGTGGTTAAATATATCTGATTGACCCTATGTTTGAGGGTGATAGGTGGAGGCAGTCCTGTGCTAAGTACCCATCTGGCTACAAAACAACTGATTCAATTCGTTGCAAAAATTCTCTTAATTGATCTGTAATCAAGACCTCGGGACTTCAGTGGTTACACTCGTATCTTGTTAAGCAGTTTACAACAGTCTGCACGTTCTTGTATTGGAATAATTTCAGACTGATCTAACCCCTAGTCACTGAGTACTAGCCTGTATGTACAGCACTTGTCATTACGTTTATAATTGGCTATTTAAAAGACCCGTAAAAATCAGCCAAAGTGCTCAGGTGGGCCCAAGGACCACATGGGACTTGTTTGTTTTAGGTCTTTGGTTATGGTTAGGCCTTGTTTGGGTCTGATATCAAACCTTTGATCAGGCATAGATCATCTAATGCAATGATATATACCTACTTAAGACCTCCAACAGTCTTCAGATTGGAATTTCCAACCATTTGCTATTGGAAATACATGACGTCTTTGCTGCTTTCAATAGTTCAGTAGTTGGTTTTAAGGTAATGCAAGTGTCGTTTGTGTTCATCTTTGCACTCCTTAGAGACTGAATGGTGCTGTTGTTCAACCTTCCCTGAAGATCTTGTTGAATTTTCTAAGCATAGAAAATGATATTTCTGGATCTGCATTGCTGTGAGAGAGTGTCAAACGTGCCATGGCCACTTGAGTCCGATTATTACTTTTCCAACTACCGAAATTGATTGATTGATTTTGGGATTCACGACATGTGCGGCCATTCGGCCATGTGCGACCACACTATCAAAATAATCATGTTTTGCATTTTATTTATGGAGTAAAAATCTGACTTAAAGAAACATTGCAGCTGATCACAAACTTTAATAAAGATGGCTTCAACATTCTCATTTAATGCAGTCAGTGAAGTGTAATATTTGTTCTTCAACACGCTTCTCTTTGATGTACTTAGCTTCAGACAAATTGGGTTGTTGCACTTAGTGAACTTTACCTATGCAAATTAGCCTAACAGGTTCTCCCTCGGAAGTGCTCGAAGGATTTGACACGACACATCATTCTAGCTATTGTGAGACAGTTAAGTAAATCTCTGAACGGTGGCTGTTTATATGTGACCATCTTACGTTTTAATTGCCTCTAAAACAGCTATATAAACTGCCCCGAGGATAGTTTTACATGCGCTCTGAGCAGGACTGTTTACTGTTTATACATACACTGATTACGGGCATATATCATGGTGGTCAATAATATTTTTTGTGGGAACATTTTTTCGCTAAGATTGCTGCAAATTGTGTTTTTCGAACCACGATTGTGTCAGGGGGTTGGGAGTCCAAAATCGTGTTTTTCACGTGAGACGTCATGTTATGGCATGTATGATACACCTCTAAGTGGTTTACTTCCCATTGGAAAGATAACACCATTGTCAGATAGATGTAAATTTGGTGGTAGAATACCACCTGGAGAAAAACATACACTTTGATAAATGCATGACATTCAATTCATGCTGCATTTTCTACAATCTCTTCTCAACAGTGACTTTAGTACAGAAGATTTTTAAAACAAGCAATTAATTTTTGTTTAATTTCTAAAAATTCACTTAAAAATGAGTCAAAATCATTTCAAACATATTTTAAACAACCCACCATAAATGTACATGAGAGCAAAATGGTGTCTTCACACCAGTGTTCATGTATTCAAACCATTTTATTATACCTCATAAAAGTAACTGTGTCAATGAATGGCATACAGAATAATGCGTGCCATCAATATTTCCCTGTCGTGCGATCAATATTTCCCTGTCCTGTTTCTCCCATTTAGCAACAATCCCTACAGTCAGATAACATTTTACAAGGTAAGTTAATTTTAGTGCTTTTTTTACTATGAAGTTTTTTTTTGTTGTTATTTGTTGTCATAGATTGAGCAATTTAGAAATAGTTGTTGAAGAACTGTACAATCACCTCAAACAGCTGATCTCTGTAAATTGAATAGTAATGATGCTAGAGGTACAATACAACATGGGCACAGAATTTAAGATAAATTTCTTTGTATCCAGAAGGACTAGTAGATTGAGACATTTATTTGTCCTGCTGAATCTTCACTACCGGTAGTCCTTCCCACAAAACTATGTCAGACACATATCAATATTAACTAATCATTGGACTATTGAAATGTGAAAACCACCTGACAGAAAATTTACTAGCCTCGGGAGAGCAGACTACCGTTAATTTCAAGCCCTGCAACACACACACACACACAACTCCGGGACATCTTTTAAAATGCCTCCTCAGTAAGCAAGTAATTTATGGTATAAAATAATCATGAATTTTGTTTCAGACATTTCATACAAGACTCCAGCAAGATCAGGCTTGGAATGATTTGCCTGGAGGTGTACCATATGGAGCGCATGTCTAGAGGACCTTAAAGTCTTTGCAGAAAGAGCATTGCAAGTATGTACAAATGGGCAGTCTGACCACAGGTACAGAGTTTTCGACATGATGAGGATTTCGTGGCAAGACAGATGATGATAGTGTAGACTTTTTCCTGATCAATATTACTTAGATTTGTATGTACTATTTCTTTCGAATTCTGGCCTTTTAAAATTTTCTTTTCAAAATAACTTTGTACAGTAATTTAAACAATACCGGTATGCAAGGTGAGGAATGATCTACATGATAACACAATAGAAAAATATGTACCTTGGTTTTTTTTAATATTTTTTTATTTCTACCAATTTCCTTTTTGCTTTCCTTTAAATGCATATAGTCTTCCTTAACAGGATATCCAGGTTAATAATTGTTAAAAAAAAGTGTCAGCTAAGATGACATACTCTCAATTGCCATCATGGTTACTATTTCAAACACAGAAAGAACAGCAACTCCTGCTGAGCAGATAACTTATTTTTGACTGTGCCAGGTTTGTCAAGGGAGGACATTCCTAGCTAGATATTGGAAGAACAACTTAAAAATCAAATTCACATAATCCTGAGGAGGTCAACAAAATTTCTTGAAGAGGATTAATAAGTACTTTTGACTAATTAGTTTTCCTGTTGTTAATTTTCTTTAAAATTATTAAATAATAGAATTGACAAATGTAGCATTTGACTAGAATACAAACACAAGTTTTTCTAAATATTCAGATTTTAGTGGCATGTGGATAGGAAACTCCCCCTTTTTTAACAGGAGGGAGAACTTGTTTATAAGGTGTATTTAAAGCAAAAGGAGAATTTTGATGATGACAGAGTAATTTTTCTTTTTTAAAAATTTAGGTACAGGAGTCGATGATGTATACATGTATGCATCAAATTGTTGATCTCGACTACATGTGGGTAGCACTTGAAGAGGATGTATCAATGATATACATAAATTAAAAAGAGGACCAAAGAAAGACAAGTGAAATGTTTTTTGCTTCCTCAACAATAAGCATTATAGATTTCTGAAAAGTTCTTTTCTTTTTATTACCATTATCCCATCTGCTAGATGTTAGCTATTAGACTGGTTCCCCTACTTGGTGAGAGAAACTGTAAGGCTCAGTGCTGAAAATCGGAATCATTTTCTAGTCAGATATGGTCATATAAAATGAGAAATTAATCATATATTGAACAACTTTATTTCTTTGCAAATAAAAATTTTGGTATGAAAGATTATTTCAAGATTTTAATGTTGATACAAAATAACTTCGAATACCATAATGCTTTTTAAAGACCCAAAATGGTGGACAAAATTCTAATCTTCGAAACCCAGCTGTATATAATGCCCCCATCTAAAATATTTTTAACTCACCTGGCCATAAAACTTATGGTATGGCAGGTCCTGCATACATTGTACATTGCCTGTCAACAATTTGTTGTTACTACTCTGGAGGCCATATTCTAATCTGATTTTGATCAAACTTGGAATATGGGCTTATGTCATCAAGATCTCAGACGAGTTTGATAAGTACCACAATATGTATCATATTTCAACCAAGCACAGCTCTATATTTAGACAGGATATTAGCTGTAGCTAGTGACCTTTTTTATATTTGCAGGTTCTTCCTATAAAGTACAGGCAGACAAAATGGCATCAGTCCAGCCCAGAGATACATTAGAGGAGCGTCTGAAAGACCCAGGTTACAAAAACTGGTTAAAAGCAGGAATGTGTTTGATTCGTGTAAAGGAAGGTCTAGAGACTTTTGTGGATGCAGAGAGTAAGGTGCTGCACCAAGACATCTTGACCAGATGTATGCCTTGTGGACAATGTACACAAGATGGAGTCAAACGTAGAAATAACAAAAAGCTATGTTCTAATTGTTTTTCTTTTAAATCTGAGATTGAGATTGGGCATAAGTTTGGAAGGCCTAACTGGGACAACACAGATGTACATAAATGGCCACATGACCACTGGTCAGTGGCCAAATGCTTCATGAATCTGGGACAATCAGGAAATAATTTAGCATCAGATACAGACATTAGTGGGCTTCTGAATTTTATCATACATTGCAACAAGTTCCGTGATCCTAAGTATGGAGATATTCAAAAGAATGCAGCAAATGTGAGTCATCCTCTTTCCATTTTAATATTCTCATTATCTATCTAGCTATCTCTCTATCTGTGCAATTCATGCATTGTTATGAAGTGATTTACTCTGGTCAGTATTAATGCTTATGGTAAAACTATACTTTTGAACAGATTTTCACGGACTTTGCTAGTTTATGTTGGCTAGATCTTGGTTAAAATGTATAATCAGTATTTTAGTAGGAAGTGATCTAGTACAGAAGGATCTATTTCATCATTTCTGTGGCAGTTTTAATTTGTTGTGAGAAAGTTTTGATTGAACTAGGTATTTTGATATACAACACTCATTATTATGCTGTACATGATAACCATGAAATACATTATGCATATAATTTTACTACTGTATAATCAGATAGGATTCATGAATGTACCTGCCTTATAAAGAAAATGTATTATTATGAAGGACTATTTAGTGAAAGAGTGCTGTATTTTGCAAAAATTCTGGAGGATTATAATATGAGCAAACTTGGTACATTTAGAGGAGTTGATTTGGCATGCATGTCCACGGGAGCTGTGCAGGTGAATGAGATTGAGTTAATCTGTTCACAAAGTTATAGACAAGATTTCAAGATGTACGATGCTTTATGCAGGGTGTAAACTGACTTATCACCAGAGCAGAGATAACCATGCCTACTCATTAGCATAGCACATCATATATAATGAGAGCTTTTATTTTGATAAATACTTAATATGATTTAGTGTTAATATTTTAGTGTGAACTGAAAATTTCATGAAAAATTGTTGAAACTTTTTGAAGTTTTGACAATTTGAATTTGAATTTAAGATTTCGTGGCAGTTATCGAGGTGACAGACATTAAACCTGAATGTCCTATAAGCCTCACCTTTCCCAGTAATAGTATTGGTTGCAGGTCCATAGATATTGGCACATGTTATGATTGTGGCTGATATGCAGGAGTAGGTAAATTAATACTACATATCAAACTACTCACATTTTTAGCTTTCCTGACTTCAAGGTTAAGTGAGCTTATCATATGGCCCTGTGTCTGTGATGCATTGTCTGAACATCCATCAACATATTGCTTGTTATTACTCTAGAGGCCATATTTCTAATCTGAATTTGATCAAATTTTGAATATAAGCTTGCATCATCAAGATCTCAGCTGAATTTGATAATGATCAAGATCCATGCATATTAATGAAGTTATCTTGTGTCCGATTGGTGGAATTTATATGATTGGCTGAGCTTTGTTATCACTTTGGAAACCTTATTATTCATCCAATTTGGATCAGCTTTGGAATATAGGTTTCTTGTCAAGATCTTGTTTGGTTTTGGATAATGAGCAAGATTGATGCATGTAAATGAAAGTATGATGCATCTGATTGGCTGAGCTTGTTACGACTCTGGAGGCCATATTCCTGATTAGATTTCAATTAATCTTGGAATATGGGCTTACATCATCAAGATCTCCTTACATCCTGTTGCCATTTCATATGACCTGAGCATCTGTGGATTTGTCATAGGACTGTCACATAAAGAAATATCTTGTCATGTTACTGTTATCACAGCTCAACAATGTGTTAAATTACAAAATGGATAGATTAATTTTATGTTGTAGTCAAAATTGCTGAGAACACTGTCAGTTAATCTGTCCATTTTATAATTTGATGATTTGTTGAACCATGATAAGTCACATGATGAGATATACATACATGACAGTCACATGATAGTTCCACAAGCTCTTGAGTGACACATGACCAAACTGCCATTTCAGATGAGTGAAGTCACATCTGATTGATTCCTAGATACTGATGGAACAGCTGATTATATAACACTGATGTTGCCCAGTAATTTGAAATGGCGACAGGAGGTAGGGCTGCTTTATTCCATGTGAATTTACAATTTGTCAAACATCAGATTTAAAATGGAAATATGCTGAACAGGTCACCAAAAGACCCCTTCAACCAACATTAACTTGAGAGCTACGAGAAATAGCAGCAAGTATGAAAATGGTCAATATGTGCAGTCATGTATTGCAGACAAATCTGTCGGCAATAATTGTAGAGTTTTATAAATAGGTGAGATCAGACCCCAATCCACCCAACATACATGTACCAATACCATTTAGTGGGCTGATTTATCGGACTAGTTTGATTTTAAGGGCAGGATATATGTTCCATGGCTTTGACAAAATTTGATCCATTGTCCGAGGTCACGCCAACAAAGTTTTCACTAAGCAGATATGTCCTTTAAAGGCACAATAGTGCAAACTATCGGTAATTTTATGCATTGTAAGGCTCATGAAACTAATGTAATGTGTCAACTTATAAGCTGAAATAATGCACAAAAACCTATGGTTTGTGAAGATTCAATCAGTTAATTGTTAATAAACGAGAGAAATTGCATTTAATGGGGGGGGGACCGCTTTAATTGAAACAAATGTGTCATGAACTGCTACGGAAACCTCACGTGACCACACAAACGGCAACGTCATCTTCGTGTAGTGGGTCGGTTATGAGTCACGTGGTGTAATGTAAATATCTACCATAAACCATAAATGGCAGATGCACGTGAGAGTAAAAAACGTGAAGGTCACCCGCCTTTATCGCTTTCCGAGAAGAAATGTCGAAAATCTGTCAGAGAAACCGAACGGAGCCTATCAAGGGTTCGTCTTGGGGACCAGTTTGTTGGATGGAGAGCACTGATGAAGGAGTTAGAAATGTCATCCGACACTGAAATGGCGAAGTTCTTGTTGGACAGGTAGGTCAATGTCTACTTAGAAAGTGTTCTCCACTATTCATATGTCTTGTTGTTATGTTTGAAAGCACATTGTTTTATGACTTTTATCTTTGGACAAGGATTTGCTTTGCTTTATAAGATTCCAAAACTCTGTATGATCGGCTGATCGATATTTCACTCGGTGATTGTAATGTGTGGGTGTGTGTGTGTGGAGGGCTATCTAACAGCCTGCTCAGAAAGGTCATTTGTACACATGTCCATTACCTTCATGAGACAGGTTCTTTAAATTACGTTAGAAAACTTAGATACATATACAACTGGTCTCAATATGGACACACACACACCTTAGAGTCATAGGAAAAGCACACTGCTTGCACAAATGCCAATAACCTGTGCAAGTAATTTGATGTTGAACTGTTATTAGGGTTTTCTAGATCTGAATGTAGAACTGATCCAGTAAATTTTTCATCTTTCATGCTTATGATAGGCTAGATGATAAGATTTATTGTACATCATTCAGGTACTAGTAAATTCATTATAAAGCATTGAAATGACAACAATTAAAAAGGATCTCCAGTCATGATAGGAAAGGATGTTATAGTGCTACCAGAGTATAAGGGCTGGCAGTTTGCCATTGTTATGTTATTAGTTATTGTTTTGAGCTTCAATCAATGTAGTTTTATTTATGTGAAAAGATTTCAGATGTGTTATCATAATGTACTCTTGCTAAAATTAGTTATTTCAGTTCAAAGTGTTCACTTGCCTTATACAACACAAATAAACAGATTTAAAATATAAATTTTAATACAAATGAAAATTTATTACATTTTTTCAGTTACGAAGTTACAAAGAATGTAGGAAAAGATGTACCAAACACGCAGAACCAATGGCCAGTACATCTACATGCTTCACATCAACCCCTGGACCAGTCATTTTGCAATATACAGAGAGAATGAAGACACCTTCAGTATCTGAAGTGTCAGCTGTTGAGTCAGGAAGGTAATAATTAAAATTTCTTGTAACTGTTTCCTGTTTTTTGGTTGCTACAACTGTCATGCCACTGAAAACAATAATGTAACAAGTGCACAAATGCAACACTGATAAAGTTTATTTTACAAAATGTGCAAGGAGGTTGCATCTCTACTACATACTTTACTTTATAAGAAGAAAATAAAATACCATGAAGTTTGCTTTCTCGGATGTGGGGTGGGAGACCTCAACTATGTCACCTGATGCATGTTGAAAAGGTATAATTTTTACTGTAATTGATTTGGTTAGGCAAATAAGATCCAGTATACTGTGCTGGCTGAACTGGTATTCACAGCTGTTTTTCCCCACCCTCTACTTCCCCCACACATGTCACTATTGTTAAATCAATACTTAGAGAACCAGTGATTGTATTTTGAAGCTGTGTTTCATGCCCCATTTGATTTCTCTATGCATAATCCCATTTATAGCAATCCCTGTTATCACCCTCCTCCCATCTATCCAAACAGCTCATGATGAACGCACATAGGATAAATTGAATTTTTGAAAATAACTAGTGATGTAACATTGCTAACCTCTATACTCTATAGACAGAAGCCTAATGTTGACTACACTCATCGGTCACATTAACCAGGCATGGAGAATAAAAACACATGTGAAAAAAAAAAAATTAAAGCCAGTCAGGCAATTTACAAAATCAAAATAACCTGATGTAACTTGATGTTGATATTGTAGTACATGAACATCATCAGGCTACTAGACCTTTTAAGTTATATATCAGAGAATGGTTCTTAATAATTGGAGCAGAACTCTATGGACCATTCGACACCAGTTGTTGAAGACTTTGTGTCGTTTGAAATCAATACAAGTGATACAAGTATAAATTAATTCACATTTGGTCATTTAGATAATGTTGGAAAGATAATTTTTAGTTTTTCTCTTTTATGTTCAACTATTTTGTGTCATTTCTTTTCTTCAGGTAATGGGCTCAATGACTCCCCAGGTCATTCAGCCCAGTATTGTTCCTACACAATAATGGAGGATAACAGCAAAAAAATATTGACCATTCACACACTGGACATAATGATGGATCAAAGAAAATCCCCAGCCCTGGAAAAGGCAGGCTTTCAGAAAGCCATAACAGAACTGATCTCTCAAGGAATAAAAATCAAGGAGGTGGTGACAGATGCTCATGTAGGAATTGGATCAGTGATGAGTGAGTTATATCTTTTTGTTTGCTAATGTCACCATACTTTTCGCCCTTTACAAGTCCACATTGTGGACTAATCTGAATTCTAAATCCATACACTTTAATTCACTCCTGGTTATATTGACTTCTTGCAAAATTTGTTTCAAAGAATTATAGTATTAGACTTTACAGTATTTTCTTCCTGAGAAACTGCATTTTTTTTTATTGTGTTCATTTTTGTTTGATTTCAGAAATTCCTATCCACCATTAAACACTCCCAAAAATATATGGCATGTTGCAAAAAACCTTGGAAAGAAAATATTGAAGGTAAGAATCCAGTATATTCCACAATTTACCCAGTAGTAGTAGATAACAATATCCTTACAAAAACCAAATAAAATCAAGGAGAATGAACCTAGGAATGAACTTTGTTAGTTTAACATGATTTTTCAGTTATCCTTGTCAACTTTATGATCATATTTAGCAGCTATTGCAGGCTATTGGTAAACTGAGCAAAAGAGTCGATTTATAGAATGGCAATTATTCCTTTAATAAAGCTTTTGGAATTGGAAGACTGTTTCTGTTTCAATGATTGCTGTTCATGCACTATATTTTTTCTACCTTCTTTTCAAGGTTGCCAAACAAAAGGAAAATGAGGTTTTGTTGCAGTGGTCCAAAGACATAATGAACCATTTTTGGTTTTCATGCAAGACTGCCAGCAGCTATGAACAGTTTTTGGTGAGATTTGTGTCCTTGCATTTTGAACATATCAATGTAAATGTTTGCTACTGTATATTTTTGTTCATGAAATCAAAGTTACATTGCATAATCCTTATCTACTGGTTTCTGTTAATATATATTTTATCCATATTTATACATCACCCAGTCTTGTAGGTACATGTATGTAGTCTATGAAAAGTAGTTTATTTGAAATGTCAGAATAATGTGGAATATTGAAGTAACATTGATCCTGTAAAAACTGCAATCCTAATCCATTAACCATTAGCCAAATATATCATGCTTGTTTTCCTCGATATGAAAAAACTTGATTGACAATGAATTATAAGGTCATTTCAGAGTCACTATGACAGTGACCAGATTTAGTTGCTTTATATACTGATTGTGGCATTCTTTCAGAGTATCTGGAGAAGTGTCCTACATCACATCACCAATACACATGAGTGAATCCTCTCACATGGCCAAGGCATTAATAAATGCCTTCATGAACCCTTGTCTGAGAATGAAGAATGGACAAAACCCTAGCTTGATCCCAAGAAGGATGCCAGAGTGCTGAAAACTTTGGCACAGGTTATATTGGATAAAAGGCTCCTAAACAGAGCAGAGTATTACTTGAACTTCAGGTATGCTATTTCATGATGGTAACAATTGTATGGTATATAAAAGAAAATTGTTAAGACTGCTTGCTTGTATTCTCAACATTACATTAATTTACTGTATATTTTTACCTTTTCAAGCTCTGAATAAGTTAGCATTCAGTAATGTGTATACACAATATATATTACAATGATCAGGTTAGGTATAACACATATTCATTAAGTATAAACAATTCTGTGACACTCTGAATCAATAAACACAGCAGTAAAGATTTTATGTATGCAAAATTTACCAACAGTAATGATTTTTTTAGAGTTGTAATAATCTGTAAGCAGATTATAAATGACACATGTTAGAAGATACATGTTATTGATAATTGCAGAAGCACTGCCGAGCTTGAAGTTTTCCATCAGCACATCCTGATGTTCTGTGCCAAGAGATTTTCTTACACCCCTCCTGTATACCGGATTAGGAATGAGCTAGCTGCTTTGGATCACAATATCCATAGTGGCAGAAGTGTATTGAGAAACAAAGAAGGGGAGATAGTGTAAGTTATTTTCCACTACAGAAACACATAGAAATAATTTCATATATTGCTTGTACATTATGATCCCAACTTGGACATCAAGGCGTTGGAATTTTATTAACATATATAACTAATGACAACTTTTATTAGGTAAAAGTCATTTTGCAACAATGGACACACATTTTTGACATTTGTGATAAGTAATCTTACTATTTTAATGCATACAAATCTTGTAATTAGTATTGTTATCGCTCGCTTTGATATTTGTTTTGATTTTAACAGTGCAAATCTAATAATTAGATCCAGTGATATTTGTATAGCATTTTCAAAATGGAGGGATTGAACCACATTATTAAGTATATCTGGGATTCATGACCTTTCCTCGGGAGATTTAGGGAAAATGCTGCCATGATGATGATTACTATTAAATGCCCATTTATGAAAATATATTGCCTTCTAAAGAGATGGGTACAAATGCATCCTGTGTTAAGTAGTACTCTGGAGACAGAACTAAACTTGTAAGAAGAAAAACAGCCCCTCAACAACTCCTCCTGTGTAGAACTGGTCATGAGGCTCTAATATTGGGTGAAAAGTCAATATGGGTTACCATGGGGATATTTGTCACACAAGTTAAGAAAATACAATTCTCTTTACAACAGATACCATAGATGCTACAACAAAAAAAAGTAACAGATGGTCTGTCTTTCCTTGCAAGGAAAAGAAAACATATCCCCACATCAGGGAGCTTATACAGAAAGCCCTTATCTCTCGACTTGGGGACAAACGGGGTATGAGACAGAGGAGAGAACTAAAGGAGGATGATCCCAGGAGAATTAGTAGAAACCTGGCATCTGAAGAACCGCCATCAACAGAAGTTTTGGTGAAGGAGAAGATCTCTTGATTTTGACTTCAGCTACATACAATATGAAACTGTGTCTGCTATATGTAGCTGTCTGCTAGGACAGATTACACTTTATATTGTTATGTATATTTAATTTTGTATTGATTGTTAGTTTTCCTCTCCATCATTATATGTTATGTATAACTGTAATTTGTACATGACCTTAGTCCAAAATCAAGTTCATAGTGTACCTGACTAGGAACATATTTTAGTAAACAACATAATACATGGCTAAATTTTCTCTATGGATTGTGGATGAAATATTTAGATCATTATTAATGAAAAAAATATGTTTATCTGGATCAGAGTGGGACATTGGTATTCCCCATGCAAAAATACTGGTCTGGTTGATGTTTGTTACATTCTTTATTATAATTTTAGTAATAGACCTTGACTTGTTTACTATTTTCGATGTTTTTTTACATGTTTAGCTGACCATCTTCCTAGTTCTATTATTGTGTCTTAGTTTTTTTATATAATGTTGTTTACTTGAAATTTTTTATTCTTGCCATAACATCTGAAGCAGAATCGTTGTTGTGCTCAGATTTAGGTTTGGATTTCTTTATTCAAATTATTACTCTCTGTAATTACAAAGTGCGCAAAAATACTTCTTGGACAAAAGAATCATTCATTTGGAATTATAGTGAATTCAGTCAAGACCATCTTGGATTATATTATTGCAATACATCAAAAGACTGTTGGCACATCACCAATCTACAGACCACTGGTACATTAGTAAATTGGAGACTACATGCACATCAACACATTCAGCGTTAGAGCTTATTTGGAATACCACTGAAATTCAATTGGAACTTTATTCATTTGGACCTGTGATAGAACTTATAAAGCTATTTGGGATTTAATTCACAATACTGTAAATTCTTTTTAAAATTTTCACTTTGTAATCTAGAGAAATAAATTATTTGTTAATTTTACAAAACTTGTTGGTTTTCGCTCTTTTCCTTTAATTATTTTAAGCCCATAGAGTTGCAAGAATATAATAGTCTGTAAATATCAGCAATTTAAAACAAAGTACACCGTGGTCTCTGCAATTACTGAAAACTTTATATATTGATAATTTCTCCCCATATTTGCCCACATTGTCTATGGGGCAGAAATAGACTGGTGGTTTAAAAAAATCTGAATGAAAGCATTATTGTATGATGCAATAAAGAGGTACTATTATGTGCAGTTACAATGAAACAAAGAATGAAGTCATTTGTACTCATTTATATACAAATTCTTATAATAAAGTGTCAAACTTCATGCAAGCCTAGAGGGGATGAAGCCAGTATACTGGCCAAAAGCATCAGGATATTTGTCACGTATCCGCCAGACACAGCAAGAGAGAATGACACGTCTTTGTCCAGACCCAAGCCTTCCATGCTGCCATAGTATGAACTGCCTATAGGCAGCATGTCTATTGGCACTCATCCGGTCAACCTCATCGTCAAGGACCAGTATGTACCGTCTATATATTCTGACCAGGGCAAGGACAGCCTCATCCAGGATTAGAACTTGACAATCCTGAAAAATTATTCCAATTTAATATGCTATTTCTAAAATGTAAAAATATAGAAAATAATAGAAGTGCACACTTCTTAAAATTGTATTCATCTTGCATCACCAGATTCCATTTTAGAATAAACATGGATCAATATCTGATTCAAACTGCACAAGGTTTATATTTTGATATGAGCAATGAGAGTTCCATCACAACTGGAACTGATATTAAGTACAGTGTATGTTAAGATGGGCGCTCCAAGTAATGTTATGTATACCCATATTGTGTGTTAACTTATATGATTATAAGGGTCATGTAGTAGACATTAAATAGGTAATGTTGTCCATTGTAGGTTTGTACTTTATAATGAGGTTATTTCGTTTGAGTAAACATGTTTTTGTGGCCTTTTGACCTTGGAAGGTGAAGAATTTAATCTTGTCGACGAATTTGATGGGATTTAATTTCAGGTCAGGCCCTCCCCCCCCCCCCCAAAAAAAAAAAAAAAATTGTGGCTCACCTGATCTCAGATTGGTTGGCTGTTACAGGACCTGGCCTGTCCAATTATTATTAGAGAGGAGTTATTTATTTCAATTATTCATTGGAATTGCAAAGTCCTCATAAACTTTTGGACTAAGTAACTATTTTGGAATTACTGTGAATTCTTTAAAGACATTTTGGATTACATCATTGTGGTACATCAAGCCTGTCAGCATATCAACATTATTCAAGTCTATTGGCACATCAGCACAATACATTGGACTTCATTTAGAATACCAATAGAACTCATTTGGAATACTCTATGCTTTTGGACTTGTGATAGAACACTTTGGACTATTTGGGATTCAATTCATGATCCTGTAAGTTATTTTTCCATTTTCATTTTGTATTTTAGACAAATAAATTATTTGTTCAATTTTACAAAACTTTTTGGTTTTCGATTTTTTCTGTTATTTTAAGACCATAGAGTCGTAGCAGTATTTTTTGAGCATTTCTATAAGTCAGAGGTGGAAAAAGTGAATGCCCAGCAGCCTGGACAATTAAAATTGTTACCCAAATTGTTGTATAAAATATGATGGAAATTTTCTTGTATGTCTTCATGTCTTTCTAAATTCAGGCAACTAGGACATTTTAGTATTCTTTAAGTCATGATGTTTACCATGATAGTATATATAGAGTATTATCTTAATATATTTTTGGGGTTTTAGAAAAACACCTTGTTTACAACAGAAGAATAAAAGTGTAGTCATTATTAGGCAAGACTTGAATAGATAGATGAAATTTGTACAGATGCAATTTTTGTTCTTGTTATTTTAACTGCAGTCAGTCTACTTACTCAGGTCTAATCACTAAATTCCAAAGTAAGATTGCATGGCTTTTTGGTTATCATTTCATATTTTTTTTATTAAATTATACATTTTTTTTACTTCAGTTGTAAAAAGGATAAGTCTACCTAGATGTTAAATTTATTTTGGATGCCACTTGCATAGATCACTTCTACCAATATATGAAAAGATTTAAGCAAGTTTATATTTAGATACCACAAGCATCTATTTACATCATTGTAAGTATTTTGATAAGCAGGCCCAATGTGAGGGGGTGGGCATATTGGCCAAAGCCTTAACCACTAAGGTGCCTCGATTTTTACCAGTTATTTTTAGATCTCTTAAATACTCAGTGTACTGGGTTGTCTTTTAAATCTTTATATAGTAAATAATATGGGCTTGTTTTCGCATTTGATTCATTTCCAAATTATAGTATAACCAGGGCCTATGGGCCTCAAACTCTAGAAGTGGCCTGGGCCTCCCTCAACCACTTAAGGTGCCCTGTTGATAAGTATGGCTACTTGAATTGCTAGACCAATAGCCCTACATCATTAAGTTCAGTGATTCCCAGCTTATAAGGAGACCATTTTTGCACCTTATAGAAAGGGTAACCTTTCATGATGAAGAGAAAATAGATGACATGTATTATATTTGGTGTCAGGAAATGCGGCCATGTTCAAGAGGTGGCCTCTGTATTTTCTATGGTATCTGTGTGCATGGTCTTTCTTTATCAAATGAATTTGGGGATGAGTGGCTGCAAAAAGTAAAGCAGTATAAACATAGAGTTTTTGGTAAAATAAATAGTCCTTAAATAGAAGTATGCATTCACTAACTTGTACAAAACACTAGTACTACCTACTGACATCAAGATATTAGAATCTGTGCCAATTATCAAACATTTTTCACTATGTATCAATACTTGTTTTGCATGATATCAACAATTACCCTCATTCTTGTCTGCCTTGTTTCAAGTATGCGCAGAGTTTGGTCAGCTCTGTTTTTTTCATGCTGCATGGCACGTCTACCTCATCTTCCCCCTCTAGTTCTTGCTCCACGCCTTGTCCTTCCTCTTCCTCTCCCTCTTAAAGGCCGCCCTGGACTTGAGCTCAAAAGTGAGCTGATTTCTTCAGTCTGAGGAATAACATAAACTTTGCACAGTTGAGATTATTATAGGGTGTGTATCTTCTCTATTAAACATTATAATTGCTAATGTAGGCCA
Organism: Margaritifera margaritifera; assembly: GCA_029931535.1. NCBI lineage: Eukaryota > Metazoa > Mollusca > Bivalvia > Unionida > Margaritiferidae > Margaritifera > Margaritifera margaritifera. The sequence goes on along the minus strand of JAQPZY010001654.1, from coordinate 6,953,458 downwards.
GTTGTCTTGGTTAATTTTGATACGTAAAAGTATTTCATAATTTGACAACTGGTGTAGTCATAAATATTTTTCAACTATGAATATAGTGCTAATGGAGAGTCACAACTTAAAACACCAGAGGTTGTGATTTGATGGTAGTTTGGACCTGGATTCCATACTCCAGTCGTAGAATGTAATACCCCAACTCGTTTCCTACTCCCAGACAAACTGTACTTGAATACCCTGTGTCTGTAAGGTATTAACTTTGAGAAGCAGAACATGAATTTTTAAAAAAAATTGGTATAGTCGTCATAAGTGCATAAGTTTTTTATATCTCTTCCATCTGATGCTGCAATGTTAAGTTGGTCAAGACACCTACTTTAGATCTGTAATTTGTGTTTGTTGTACAAAATGTACAAAGTCACGTAGTTGAAATGTCACTAGCATCTATAAGAAATAGAGTTTCAGTGGAATTTTGCAATATTTTACAAAGCACGTCAATTTAAATCATGCTCGTACCACAAAAAGTATTTAAATATAACTATAAAACATAGTTCTAAATAAATTTAAATGTTTCCTCTCAAAATAAATAGTAAAAAGGAAAGGGATTAGAAGCAGAAGATCGTACTCACTGTTGTTGACATATTGGCGGTTTGGTAGCGTGGTTGTGTTCTACATCATCAACTTCATTGTACACAATCTATCATATAATTATGCAAATTTAGGTCACCGAAATTCTTTCTGGGATCTGCCGATCACTGTGGAACGCAATTTTCAAGATGGAGACGGTCGATTCGTGGCGCTTCGTACAAAGATTTCTGAGTGCTCGTATTTCATAATGAGAAACTCTACATACTTGATATTATTCAAAAATTGCCTTTTACATAGTATTTAATTAATTGATATACATAAATGTCTCAATATGGTCACAAGAAAATTGACTCTCAGCTGCACTATTGTGCCTTTAAGGCTGCAGCAATATTTTAACCAGTACAGGAATAGTCATGCTGCTCAACTCAGAGTTGGACCTGGAATCATCAAGGTCTTGGGTCATTAGGTTTTTGAACTTCATCTCACATTCCTCTATAATGTCATAGACAGTAACTGTCAAGTAATCCCAGTTTTAGAGTGAAGTCCAAAAGTTTTCTGTGATGCCAATATCCACTTGGTCCTTAAGGTCATGTTCAACATAAGTCCTAACCTTAGTATATACTTGTGTAATCAGTCTCTGAACCAAGTGTCTGATGGAAGTTTATACCTTGGTTCAAATGTGTGTAGCAAGCTGAAATGTATCATGCTTCACAGTTGACAGTAGGTACAAGTCCTTCACTAAAAAATAAAACACTGCTTTATTGAGTTGAAAGGCTCTCTTCGAATTAAATCCCAGTGTTTGTCACCTGTTTTAAACTTGCATTAAAGATGGTTGATTTCTGCTCACAGTTCCAGTTTTCAGCATACTAGTTTCAGTGGCGTGTTCCTTGGAGAGATGAGCAATCAAGGAAGTGGTGTATCCTGCATACTAATATTCAATTTTACAGTTTCAGCAAATGATTTTGTCCATTTGTATTTTTTCATTAGTTTTTCAAAAGCCAAAATGATTCCAAACAGGACTTTTTTCTTTCCCAGGAAATCGTACAATTCTTCTTCGGCCATGACAAACTGACAAGTATAAGTGGTAACTGTTAAGCCGATATATACTAAATGTAGTTGTATATTTCTACCTTTTTTGACAGTTGACATGATGCAATACAGTACACAATTTTGTTCTTGAAAACTTTATTTTGAAAAAGTCATCAACATATTAGACCCTACTGTTGCTTGTATATTGCACTGGGTAGTTGTTAGCAAGCAAAGGGCTAACAGAAATATCAAAGGTGTTCCGAAATTTGACCGGTAGCATGGTCATGCCACACCTTTCAGCCAGGAAATTGATTACTTTCGACGGATCAAGATGCTTTATAAAGGTTTGTTCTTAGGATAATTTTTTTTTCTTGGTTTTCTTGGTAAAATTCATGGAAGGGAAAAATAGTTTCAACTCAAGTTGTGAAAATTTGAACTAAGAACTCGCCTGTCAGGCAAGAAACCAAGTTACTGAGTAGCCGTTAGAACACTACTGTTTGGTATAGAAAAAGGGGGTGGTGTCAGCTAATTAGAGGACCAGTGATGCTAGAAATATAAGCCATGTGCATACTTTGTCAGTTTCTTCCAAACTGTTAATATTCGACCAGCTGTCTGTATTGGTATGGCAAACGACAGACAGGTGGATACAATTACTAATTTTACTGTGGGAAAGTGCTGATAAACATCTATTGGGGTAAACTGGTCTGTTATGGTACAAAGTAATCTGGTATCTGATTGGCTGATATTGCTGTGTCTCTGAAGCCTGAATTTCAGTCAGATTTTTCTCATATATGGTAAATAAGCTTACAACATCAAGGATATAGACATGTTCAATAATAAGTGTGATCTGTACATATTAATGAGGTGATCTTGCATCTGATAATTTGAGATTGTTACCTCTCTAGAGACTATATTTTTCTTATGATTTTGATAAAACTTGGTATATATGATTATATCATAAAGATCTTGGATGAGTTTAATTGTGAAGATCTACACATATTTATTATGCGTTTATATAAGCCACTTTGATCTCTTGTTAGATCAGCTAGCCAAAGAAGAAGTAAGCTTAATGGTATGGTCCTGCATTCAGAGTGGATATCATCCAGCATGTGTCTTCAGTGAACAATTACTGTTTTTAACATCTGTTCTTCACACAAAAAAAACACTAGTCCAATTTCAACCAAACTTGTTAGAGAGCATATCCTGGCATAAAGGTCTTTTTCTTTTGTACAAATGATGACTGAATCTGCCATCAAATATGGATGTTATTACTAAATATAGTAAAACCTTCAAACAACTTCTTGAAAATCAGAATTTGACTTAATTTGACCGAAAGCATCCTATAAGAAAAGGCTTTTCAGTTTTGTACAAATGATAATGATCAACCATCAAATACCACTGTTATTACTAAAATGAAAAAAATAAATTTTTGCAAAAACCTTTGAACAGAATTTGACAAAATTTGACAGAAAGGATTTTGACATGAACGCCATTTGATTCTACACAAATGGTGCCAATCTGCTATCAAGTGTGGTTGCTGTTACTTTAATATAGAAAATCCTTTCAACAACTCCAGGTTGAAACTGGTCAACAGAAGTTGATCAGATTTCACAGCATCCTGGCAGAAGAAATTTGAAGTTTCTACAAATAATGTTGATCTGTCATCCAAATGGCACCTGCTATTACTAAAAAGTAGAAACCTTTAAGTGTCAGAAAGCATCATACAAACCAAGATTTCTTGTCATTTAGCTTTGAGGTAGATGTCAGCCAGGTGAGTGATCCTAGGTTCACTTGGACCTTTTGTTTTTTCAAAGCTCAAGTTTATGAGGTGAGACAAACTTGCATAGAATAATGCACCAATGCATAAGTAAATGACTGTGTATTTCGCTATAAAAAGGACAATAAGTCACCTGTCAAAAATTTAACGAACCTAATACCAATTTCTTATAATATGCAATAAACTAATCAGATAAAGCTAAAGGAGTAAACAGGGCTTGAACTTTTGTTATATATAAAATCTGTCTCTGGCTGGTATTTGCATGCAGGCAGACTTCCATGCAGTGTAACCTCATCCTAAAATGGTTAAAATTGGTTGGTAATAACAGTTAATATTTTAATAGTCATTGTTTTACATCACGTAGAAATGTTGGTAAATCACGTATTGTACTTCAAATTCATGTACTGCAATCTGAACCAGGAGGTCTAATTACGTATCAAATTTTCTATTAAGGGGTAAACTGCAATAAAAAATTTAAATTCATGGCTTTCACAAGTCACTTTATGGTAAACTAGTTGTCAAGTATTGTAATTCGTCAGCTTTGTTCTCTTGCGCCTGCTTGATACTAATGTAAAAATAGTCGCAATCTGAGATACAGCAGAAATAGCTGCTGCTGAGATATAAAAATAGCTGTTATGTACTAAATGACCAAGGTTAACATCCGGGTTATTATATCACGATGTAACCGAGTCGGTATCAGCATCACGTCACTGCTTACTTACGGATTTACGCGATCAAAAACCACTTCCATTCTAAATCAGAACGAATTAGAGAATGGTCAAGCTTCGTCAAAAATATCCCAGAATAAAGTGTACCAGGACAGATGGCTGCTGGAATTTTCCTCTTTTTTTTTTTTTTAGATGAATCTGGTGCTATGAAATGCAAGACTTGCTGTGACCGAAATAGTCAAACAAACTTTGTAAAGTCTGGGTCACTGAACTTCCAGCGCTCAGCACTCGTTCGACATCAGGAATCAGATGACTACATTTTGTGCTCAAAAACTCTAAGAATTCAGGGCAATATATTAGCAATTATAGATCAGCATATAGAAAAAGAAAAGCCTGCAACTGAAATTCTCATTGATACAGTGGAATTCTGCATTCAATAGGAACTGTCTGATAGAAAATTTACAAAAATCGTTGAACACATGGTATGTACTAGCTTACATAAATCGAGGATAAAATAGAACTATTTTTAAAAAATCAGCCTGAATACCAACTACAGTCAGTATCTATTTATAATATGCACAGGGTTTCATATTGTTCCTTACAGTTTGCCAAGAAATCATACATGAATTGAACGCACTGGATGGAATACTGTCCTCTGATTGGTCTACCTAAAATTTGGTTCTCAGTAGACACAGTACGTCAGATTGGGTGACCAATGAGAGGTCAGTATTCCATTCAGCTCGATGCACTTACATATTAAGTGGGTGTGATCATGGCCATGTTGAGTTGTGATCTGGGGAAATGGTCTAGCATTCTTTAAACATATGATAACAAGTCAAACTTCGTGTAGGCATACAAAGTCAAATGCCAGAGCTTAACATCAGTAATAAATTTTTTATGCTATGCGAAGTGTAGCTTGAAATATCAGAGTTCATTCTTAAATAGGTTGCGCAAGATTAGAGATAAGTGTCGTTCCTTGTAGGGTTTTATAGTACATGTAGGTAAATTTTAAGCAACAAGCCTCTGTGGCAATACATTGGTTTAAAAGTGCAAATTCAGAAATTTGCAAATAGTGTTGATTACTATTTTTTTAAATCAAAAGTTATCCTAAAAAAGATAATAAAATTATGATTACAAAATAAATTCAAAATTCAAAATGCAATATGATAATTATTCTTTATGTAAGAATTAACATTGCTCATTAAATAGGCACTTATACCAAGATGGATGCACACTGGGTCTAAGAATGTTAGATTGACATTATGAAAGAATGAATGGTTAATTATATATAAAAAATTTCCAATTAGTAAATGATGAACTGAAGATTGATTATTAAAAGAAAAAGATTTCTTGATAAATTTATTTACATACAATTCAAATTGACATTTCTTTTTCATGACTTTCATATGATAAGACTTTAAATATTTTAGGTTAAGCACAAGTGTATCAAGAGTGAGGAACTGGCCAAAGGCACTTACCAAAACTCCAGAGGATTCCAAAAGATGGAAGTAGCCCTAGCTAGAGCAGCAAGGGAAGAATTGGATGAATTGTTGTCTGACTGCAATTTTATTGGATTGATGGTGGATGAATCAATTGACATATCTGTGCACAAAAACTTAATCTTCTACCTAAAACTTGTTGTTGATGGAGAACCATATATTGTTTTTGGTGGAAATATTCATGTCAAAGATGGAAAAGCTGACACAATTACAAATGCTATTGAAAACTTTTTTTTACCAAAAAGCAGCTCTGTTTCAGCAAATTAGTTGGGTTTGCATCAGATGGTGCTAATGTTATGGTTGGGAGGTTGCATGGTGTGGCAATGCAGCTTAAAGGAATAAATCCACATGTTATCACTATTCACTGTGCTGCCCACTGCCTTGCCCTTGCTGCTTATTGTGGTGCCAAACACTGCAAAGCGCTAGTTGACATTAAAGCCACTATAAAAAAGATCTACAATTTTTATGAATATTCTGCTGTAAGATATGAGAAAATTAGAGATCTAAAATCTATCATGAGAATTCATGTTAAAAAGTGTTAAAAAAACAAGCGATGTGAGGTGGTTGTCTCTACAAGAAGCTGTTGAAGCCATTCATCAGGGTTGATCCGTCCTTGTTCTAGGTCTAGAACATGAATGGGAGACAAATAAAACTCCTGAGGCCAAAGGACTTTCAAAAAAAGTTAAAACATTCATTTCCTGCCTGCTTGTTGATGTTCTAGGGCCTTTGGGAAAATTATCAAGATTTCTTCAAAAGGATGTATTAGATGTAGGCCAAATGAGTACAATGATTCAAGCAACATGTGACACCATTAGTGCTATGAGGCAGGTCAATGGACCATTTGTACAAGAATTTGAGGACCATTTAGAGCAATCAGGTGGAAGTTTTCATGGCATTGAGTTAAAAGCAACACAGGTAGTGAAGCAGGGTTTCAAAAATTTGAAACTTAAGTACATCAATGCTGTTGTGCAAAGTATTAAAGACAGGCTGCCTCAGACATCTGTTGGTCTGCTGGGGTCTTTAAATGACATATTGAATCCGTCTAGGCTCCCCAAAGCTGTGGTTGGGATGGCCCAACATGGTCATGCTCAACTTCAGCAAATAGTTGAGATGTATGGCACACCTATTCAGATCAGGGGAAAAGAAATACAGTCCTGTATAGATAGCAACAGAATGAAAAGGGATTTCTTCCAGTTTAAAAACTTTTTGAACTGTCACAGACACTTGACACTTGCAAAACGCTGCTTTCTTTGAGGGAAGAGTTTCCTCACTACAGTACTTTGGCAGAAATCATGCTGACCATTCCCATTACAACAGTTCCTTGTGAAAGGGGCTTCAGCCAACACAATAGAATAACAAAATAAGCTAAGAAACAGGTTGGCGGTTGAAAGGCTGTCTAACAAAATGGCCATAAAGGCAGCAAAGGCAATGAAATGAGAAATCACCACAAAAGCAGTTCATTATTATAATCAAGTCAGGAAAAGAATGAAATTGAATTGAATCATATGTATGTTCAGCACATGCCACATATGATTCAATTCAGTTTCATTATTTCATTATTCTGTATAAATATCTTTCCTGGCATCGTGCACATTTACACCAGTGACACTTTGTTATACCCTTTGTCTCTAGTCCCAAAGGGTATGAAAACCCTGTGGTATTCCAAGTGTGTAAAACCCTGATAGTCATATAATAGCTGGTAAAGGTTTGAGCCTCCATATGGTTCCTAGATGGTTTTACAGCAAGTATCCAACTTACACTTTACAGACCTAACATGTCAGTATTTCCTTCTCTTGTATAATTTTTTGCTCCATCATCTTGCCACAACATTTTATTTCGACCCATATCTACTGGTGCAACTTCTACAACTATATTATGTTTTACTGTGCTTATTTTGATGATTGTGATTATGCAATATTTAAACTTAACATTGACAATGTAAGCTGGACATTTTGGAAATATAAAAATGGCAGATCTGGAGAATAGATTTTTGTTTACCATCCGACACTTTATACCTGTCAATTTTAATTGCAGGTTCGTGAAGATCGGAACCATCTCATACATAGTGGACATGACCAGCTTTTGGAACTAGATCTCAAGTCATGCACAAATAACATGCTAAACCTCTTGATGGATGAGAAACCTGATGGACAGCTTAAAGGAAACAAGGCGGCAAAGAAAGCCGAAGTCGACATTGGGGAGGTTTGTTATGCACAATTGGCATTCAACTTGACTAAGGACCCAATGAAATTATGGTTAATTATCTCTGCATCCCAACTGGATTACATGTTGTTATCTATCTGTTCATGTGTCTAACCATCCATAACTGTGTGCTCCTAAACTGATGTTTTCATCAAGATATGTACAAAGGTTGCCAATGTAATACATATCTGCAAGATGAGTATAGTTTCTGGGTCCTCCCCTGCGGTCCTTGAAAGGGGGTCAAAGGTGAAATATACAAACATTGCAGTTGGAGTGACATTTTTTCATATTTCTGGTCCAAATGTCACACATACAGTGGTAGCATTAGGACACATAATATATGTAATGGATTTTGATTTATAACCTCTGAATTGGGGTCAGGGTTTGTGAAGCATTATGTAATAAAAGCATGTAAGCCTTGGAAATAGCTCTTGTTAGCTCTGATGTTTTAGCCTTACAACAAAAACTAATTGTGTGATGAGCTATTGTCTGTTATATGTTACAAGACAGTGTTGATAAAAATTGACACACACGCCTGTTTGTCCTATTAAGGGAAAATACGGGCTGTAGTATAACCTGCACTGTAGTACTCTTAAGTGTCACAAACATCATCAATTGACACTTATTGGCATTTGTGACATTTACTGGATATTCTCACTCCATTAAATATCACAATAAGACATTGACTGGCAACTCAGAAAGAAATGTTGCCATAAAAGGAATAAATTTTGACAGTTACTGTTGTGGCATTTACTATTGACATTGCATTTGCAAACATCATAGATTGTGATAATTACTGTTGAATAAGTACAGCATCAATGGTAAATGTTACATTTATTTCGATTAAGTATGTTTCTCTGTATTAGGGGTTTGGGTCATTATATTGACTCTTTTGCAAAGATCATGTGACTTGTCTGTCCATCTTTGTTTTCTTTACTCTGTGTCAGTATATCCATCTTTCTGTCCATGCATTTGTTTTTCTTACAAGATATTTCACGAGCATCTGTTTCTCTACCTGCATACTCACCTACCTACCTTATAAATCTATTCAACCAATTTAATCAATCTGTTCCTGTTTATCTTTCTGCAAATATCTTTGTAGATTGCCCCCACCCATTTTTGGGTTAAATTTTTCATTTGCATATATTTCCATAACCCCTTAATAGATTCTTATCATACTCGTCATTAATCATTATGAACTGATTACAATTCATTCTACACGCTTACCCCTTTTACCTTTGTTGTCAAGGTACTAGTCATAAAAAATTTGTGTTAAGGTTTTGGTTCCGGTTTTTCCATTTGCTAATATTTCCTAAATTCCTTGATAGATTCTCATCATACTTGGCATAATCATTGTGAAGCTGAGACAGTTATATGACATGGTTGCTTGCCCTATGACCTTGGTGTCATAGAAAATTTGCATTATAGTTTTGGTTAAAGTCTTTTCATTTTTTAATATTTCCTAAACCTCTTGATGGATTTTCTTCATACCTGGGGATGAATCATTATGACGCTTAGACAATTCAATCTGCGACACACTCTGGCCCCTTTAATCTCTGTGTTAAAGTCAGAGTCCTCAAAAATTTTCATTAAGGGTTCGGTTTAAGTTTTTTCATTTATATTTTCTGACCCCCTTTATGGATCTTGTTCATACATTGGATGAATCATTATGAAGCAAAGGCAAATTTATTCTGCAACATGCTTGCTTAACCTTTTGACCTTGGAGTCAAGGTCATATTTTGAAACAATTTCATCATGGGCTCATAGTTATGTATTGTATCAAACTATCAGGTAGTTTAGTCTAATAATTGCTAATAAAGATATATACGTAGATGTGTTGATGAATAGGTAATTGACTATGTATGTATATATGTAGGTATGGTTTACGACACCTCAGCACAAAAAATGACTATGTAGTGCCAATAAAAGGTAAAGTCTGAAAAATGTAAAAATGAATTGCACACAAATTTAGGAAGATAAACCTATAAAACGTAAAGATGTTAAATTCTGTAAAATATATATGAAATAGCAGATAAAGGTAACATATGTAAAATCCTTAAAACCTGATTACAATTTGTTGCATAAACTGCATTCCCATAAAAAGTCCAAGATTTTCTCGGGGGGTTATATCCTCTTACAGTTTCTTCAAGCAGTTAATGTAAAAACTCTTCTGTCTCACAGGATATATAGTTAGGTTCTTTAGGTAGAAATAAATGCCACAACCACATTAAATGTTACAGTTTTAACCTTTTACTGGCAACACTAGTTTTGGAGCAGGAGTTGAAAATTCTTCGAGGTATGAGGTACCAGACTTGTAAAAACAGCAATTGGAATTACTCATTTTAAAGGACTCGTGTCTAGATGACTTGTTTCTTTCAGAAAAAGACAAAACAAAATAAAAAAAACACAAAAAACTAAAGATTCTTAGAGTCTACTGCTCCAGAAATAAGACTTTATCATTTTGCCATGATGGAACTTTTGAGTACCATTTTAGAGGAGAAATAACTTGAGTAGTCAACATGTAACATTGATATATACAATTTATTACTTCTCAATCAAGGTGAAAGTGTCAGTTTTTCTTTCCATATTGCACACTTTTGACTACAGTGTAGGAGGGTGGAGTTCAAGTCTCCACCAGATGTCATATATGGCTAAATGAAGCCATTTCTGCCCTAGTAAATCGCAAAGGACAATCAAATATTTTGAATGAAAATTCATGTCAATTTTAACAACAAATTTGGAGATTGAACATGCCCAGGTTTGTCCTGTGTGTTCTGAGTTGCATTGAAAAGTCACTGCCAGCTGTTAGTATAACATTTTCAGGGTTGAATTAACTAAAGTTCTGATGGAAGAAGCATTCAGATATATTTGATTCAGCAATAAATCAACAAACTATTAGCTTCAAACGAATAACAATTCAATTAAAGGGGGAATTATTTAATAAAACACTGCTGGATAATGGGTGCAGACCAAATATAAATGAGAGCAAGATCAGGAATGGAAAATGTCTTTAGTGCAGCCTTTAATAGTAAAGTATGTAACTGAATACCGGTACGTCATTGCTACTATGGAGCTGAATTTGGCAAATACATGGGAAATTCTTGACTAAATATAAATGTATACATCCAGAGTAATTCTGTATTGAAAGAGTGATAATATCCTCAGTTCTTGCAAGTTGGTATTGTAAGCTCTCTTGTTAGTTGTGAGGTCTTTATTGTGTTGTGTTATCTAGCGGTGATCAATTCATGTTATACCTTCCCCTTATCTGGTGGTAGGGTAAGTATTTGCTATCCTTTTTGACATCTGAATTTTATTGCCTCTTATCTTCAATATACACCTCTCCCTTGATAATTAGTGCACTATTAAGTGTGGGCGTGAGTTACCGATGGACCTCAAAAAAATTAAGAAGGGGATGCCATCCCCGGTGGACATCGAGAAAACCATGAGGAGGGTTGGGGTGGGTAACGGGGCTGTTTAATGGCTGAGTACTCGTATTATAATTGCATTGGGAATAATTGTCAGTAAAGAACTTTTTCTAATTTTGTTCGCTTTTTTGTATAAATTACCTTTATTTTCAAGATACCCAACTGCTGAAAGATCGTTAACAACATTAGTCCAAGCAGTTTCAACAACATGTGTATGCGAAAACAATGTGTATTACGTCACTCCTTTTTGTCGTTGTTGTTAATTCACAACAAAATAAGATTCCTTTTTTAAAAAAGTAGGGACATTTATTTCGCGAAACAACCATCAACGTTGAAACTTGATTTATTTATTGTTCTATTAATAAAATATAGATGTTGTGATTTCATTGCAAGTAATAGTGAAACTTCTTCTCATCCTTGAGAAAATCTCTGAGTGGCAATTTAGAAATTTTAAGTTCACGTAACAAACTCTGGAACTCGATTCTCCATAATGAACTGTATCTGTGAAACAAAGGTTTTTATTCACCAAGTACTCATTTTGCTTGGTTGCCTTACTATCTTTGATCACAATTGTGAATGAGTAGGCTAATTTAAGGTAGTTTAATTATATTACTTACATAATAATATTGATAACAGTGTTCAATTGATCAATTTAAATGAGTTGACATGACACACAGCCGTGACCGCTAGCTCTTACACAGGTAGGATTTGCACGCCTTCTAACTTTTCTTTTATTCTACCCTCTTTATTTGATTTGATACAAAAGATGTAATTAACGTGATATTACAAAGCAGGTCTGTTTTTAATTGAGTGTAACAACACAACAAGTACTTCCGCAAGTTGGAGATTAAAAAAAACGGTCTGCACTTAATTAGGTTCTCATGGAAACGCTTGCGGACATAGCTGTGATGGTTGAATGATATTGTTCACATTTGAATACAAGAGGACATATTGCATTTATGATGATTACACTGCAATCGAATTAAAAGATAGAACTAAAACATAAATGTCACCTTACAAAACTTGTTTAATTGGTATTTATTTTTTAAAGTGTTGCCACCAGTAGGCGTTAGTGACATTTTCATTGATCAAAATTTCGTTGAATATTATTATTTACCGTGTACTTAGAATGTTGTTTGGAAAGAAAATTGAACAAAAGATAAAACTTATTAATAAAAGTTGAGAATTTCATGATGATTCAAATTTCCACATACTAACCACTGTTTTCGACGATAAAACGAGCGATATATCAAGGTTGCATGTACCAATTTTGATTGCGATTTTTTTCACGTTCAACAAATAGGGGCCAATTGTTTTGGTATTTTCTAGTTTTCAAAAATGGGATCCACGCCTAACCCCACATTATAAGCGGGTTCGTTAGTTATCGAGGGAGTGGTGTAATATACATTGGATAATTCTGGAATTTTATGGTAAGTATTGACTACCCGAAGAAGGTACTGCCTTAAGGAATGTGGAGGTGTTCCCTCCCATCCGCTGGGGTGGTCTAGTTAACCTCGTTCCCTGACTGGTTTCGTTATACTCGTAATTCTTCAGATGAAAAAGTTCTTGATTCATTGGTTCAGCTGATCACCATCTATTGGGTCGTGTGACATTAGCATCCCAGTGTATGGTGGGCCGTAGTATCATAACCTTATGTTTGCAGCCAGTGCACTATATTTGAATGACAATATTGTTTATTGCAGCCAGGATTTGGATGACATTGTTGTTTAAATCAGCCAGGATTTGACTTATGTAGAAGTTGAACTAAAAACAAAAAAAAGTTTTTAAGTAAAAATGGGGGTAAAAGAAGAAGTGGCTAGACAACATTCTCGAATTATTTAATAAATAATTAAAAGGAATTATTATTCTGTTTTATGTTAACAAATATAGGTAAATCTTTGAATTACAAAACATATTCTTAAACCATTATGTACAATATTTTTTATGTTGCTCAAGAGATTGGTGGTGTTTGTATTGTGGTTCACATATGACACATCAGTGGGCCATTTCTAATTTGGAGCAGTCATTATGGAATTAGCTGACATCGTGGTATATGATGTAAGCTTCGTAAAGCGAGGACAGTAATGGGAGGAATATGTTTCCTCAGAGAGAGTAGAGAATTCCAGCAAAAGACATTGGGGTCTAAACATCTGAGTTCTCGTGTGAGGAAAAATAATAAATTCAATTTTAAAATGCCTCGACTCCCATTTAAACAGAGATGTTGATCCATATCCAAATTGCAGAGTGTGTTATTGGTGTATCCAAAAATGTTCTCTATTTTTAAGTTCAATTTTGCTACTAAAAATCTGAGACAGACAAAAAATAATTTCTATTATCTGATTATTGAACACTGTTTGTTGTGAAAATGGGGTATCCTTCTTTTTGTGGATGTCCCTGGGGTGTTATTTTATTTTCACTTGAAATTCCCATTTTGTCTCATCTACATATTACTTGCTGAATGTGTAGCAGGTGAGTAACTAAACAACATTGCATGTGGTACAATGACCTCTGATTTGAAATATATTTCAAGTTTATATAAGTGCTTTTAAAGAGATAGGATTTTTCCATTTTAATGCAAATAGTGCATCTTATATTGGAATCCAGTACTTTATTTGCAAATGATTTAACCATGAAACATGTAAAAATGAGTAAGTATTGAGTCAAACTAGTAATCAGGTTGTAAAATGTCTACTAAAATCAATTAAAAAAATTAACCAAGTAATTTCTTTTACTGCTTCAAGTAGACTATCTTTTTTCAACTATTACATGTGAGTAATTCATGCTTAAAAATTAAGTAATTTGATTATTTAGTAATAGATTTAAGTAGTTTATTTTACTGAATTAAGTAACATCTGTTAAAGTAAGTAATACCAAGTAAAATTGATTAATTAGTAAGTAAAAGCTAGTAATCAAGTCGTAAAACTTTCACTTAAATCATGTAAAAAGAAATTACCAAGTATTACTAAGTAAGTATACAGACATGGTGCTTTCACTGAAAAAGACTTCTTATGATATCTAGTTGGTCCTAATGATAATGGTGCTGATCAAACTCCAGTATGATGGCCAATGTGGTCGTCTTGAAAATCTTATTATCACTGTTCCTCCTGAAGTTATGGTCCTGCATTTACTGAACACTTGTCACTATACAGTGTATGTAGTTGGTTCTAAATGAAAATGATGCTGATATCCCAAAATCTGAAAAATCTTGTTACAGTGAGATTTCCTGAATGCATGGTCATACTAACAGGTCTTTTTTATATTTTTTTATAAATAAAAACTTATCTCTTGCAATATATAGTTGTTCCTGTATTAAAATTGTGCTTATCCAGCCTTCAGAATGGCTGCTTTCATGTTGTCCTTGGAATCTTTATATTGCTGATTCTCCAGAATGTCTGGTCATATTGAAATGGCATTGTCACAAACATATCATAGCAATATGCAACTGGTTCTGAATGAAAAATGGTACTCATCTAGCTGGCTTGTAACACAAGCAAGTTTGAATAGATTTTTATCAAACCCAATTTCTAGATATATTTGATGAATATCTTGAATGCCAGTTGTTTCGAAAAAAATAATCATTATAGATTTAACAAACTTCTTTCCATGATATCTGGTTCAAGGACATAGACCATGACAAAGAATTGTATGGTGCACTTACAGGTATCTTATGAACATTTTAACTTGATGTATAAGAATAATTTTTGTTACAGATTTGGTATGGTGGAATTTCTCAAGAATATCAGGTGTGGTTTTCAGTACCCAGCCGTTAAAAAGAATGAAAGGACAGGAAAATTAGGCATATTATGGATGCCTTGAAATTCTTGTCGCCTAATAGAATGTCAGTCCCTTTGAGGGACTCTTATTTTGTTAACTGTCACCTACATTTTGCAGGATCTACATTAAAGAAAGTGGATTGTTATCTCCAAATTTTGTATAAATTATGTGTGAATATTTTATAAATCACGTGTGAAGATTGAAACTTGTTATCACTTCGACTTATAAATATAAAATCTCCGTGACAGAAATATTTGTTTCAGTTAATAGCCTTAATAAAAATATGCATGCAAAAATTCATTAGATACAAAACTACAGAAGTTATCTGTGGAATGTAGACTTATAAGAAAATGTCTAGTCATTACAAATGTCATCACCAGCAACATGTGCTGGTATGGCATCACTAAAATAGAATTGGAATGTAAATTCAGTTTGTGCCAGTGTACAGGATAGCGCAAATATTGTACGGTCCTATGAAAATTAAATTTTGGTTCATATCTTGATTATATGATTAGCAAAACCTTTTGAAAATTTGTATAGTAACTTAATGGTTTTGCACTCGGATGTTTTTGCATGTAGTATGTATATGCTATATATTTACAATAAAGCAGGCTAGGCTAGCTCTAGTACTGCTTGTATATTGCAGCTGAAAAAGACATCCTCTGAAGTAGCAGACCTAGGCCAAAAATAGAAAATGTCAGCCCAGTGACACTTCTGTGTGCATTGTCAAGACTGTTCTATAGCATTCACCTAATCCCCTGACAGTTTTTACCCCCTTACTGATTTTAAAAACTACAGGCATTCAGGATATAGAAAAGGCACAAAACTTAGTCATTTCATTCATCAATGTATAATTTCTAATTTGATCATCGCCATGGGGTCTCTAACACTATCATCTTGTTTGCGTTTGAAACCAAACAGGAGTTTCTTTACTAACACAGTCACCATATTTGCATGGGTGAGACTATATTTTTAGACAACAGATGTGATATAGTTCACCATCTTTGATAAGCTCCAAATAATTCCGTAAATTTCCATAACTTTGGCAGTTACAAACCTTTGAACACATGTTTATAAGAGTTACATCTTTTTATTTTGTTTAAGTTTTTAATAGAAATATTAAAACTAAGCATTGCAAATATTGGATGTAGACAGTTGTTACGACTCTAAGGGTAATGTAACAGAATAAAAGACACAAACAAGCTTTCAAGATTAAAATGCAAATTTTTAATTTCCTAAAATATTACAAGAATTAAAATAGTTCAACAAACAATCAAAGTGAAAGAATTAAAATAACTTACAGTAAAGAATATCCTAAAAAGTCCTAAATTGTTTTAAAGTTCACTTCCTGATGTTAATCCAAATAATCCGGATGAAGTATTCGGAATGAAAATAACCTGCAATGTGCTGAAACTGACAAGTTCTGATAAAATCCAAAATAATCCTTGCAAGTCTGGAATCTCACAAGTTTTAGAATAATGTCCGATAATTCCACGGAGCTGTATAGTAATTCAGATGAATTACTAATTAAATAAATTCCACACTGAACTGAATAATTTCAATAACCTCTCTTCATTCAAGCAATTGTAAAGAATGACTTATCACTGGACTATCTGCTATTTATACACCACTAGTGCGCAGAATCAAATAAATCCACAACGCAGTTCCTGTCAGCATTAGAAGCCTTTAAAATGTATTTACTTCAAGTAAACACAATTTAATTCTCAAGAATGTTATTTTAGACTGGAATTAACAGTCAACAAGTTGTTATTTACAATGAAACAAAAGTACACTGAATCTAGGTTATCCGCGCAAGACAAAATCACGTGATATTTCCAGCGTGTGACCTTACAATGTTAATTTCCAAAGTACACAGCTAAAAGCTCCTTTCGCGCGCAATTAGTCATGTGACCACTTATTGATTGAGCAGTAGTCGTATGTATACTGATATGCTAACCTTTGTTTAGACAAAAAACAGAGATCATAAATTAGTAAATTAAATTATTATAAAAAAAATAGAGGCATGATTCCGTAACACAGTACAGTTTTTTTAAAATTGAAAATGGACCGTTCTAGGAACTGGAATAGACAGTGAGCAGTCTGGTTGTTTACATCAAAAGCTTCCATTTGGTTTGAAACATGAGCAAGATAACAATGTTAGGGGCCCCCCTGGCAACAATCAGGTTAAAAATTAAAAATTGATGAATTAAAGGACTAAGTTTTGTGGACTTGTAATATTTTGCTTGTTTTTTGTTTTTAAAAATCACTAGGGGGGTACAAACTGCCAGGAGTGTAGTCAAATACTATAATCACGTATCAGATGTGCTTTGTAGGATAGTTCTTAAGGATGACAATTTACCTCAAGTATTTATTCCAAAAATAAAATAGATCTTTAAGATCAGGACAACAATTTCTTTCAGAAAGATAAGGGTGGGGGGAGTGCCATTGTTATCGATGACAAACTAGGGTCCGAGTTGTACAATATCATAATAGTCGTTCACATTTCACATGAAGTATTCTTTACTAAAAATCATATACTGTACTGTAAAAAGAATTTATTATGGAGTAAGTCTACTTGGTTCTTATTTATGATGGGTTGTTTTTGATTTCCACCTCCACAGCAACATTTCTGTATATTTATCAATGCAATATTTCATATTGTACTTGGCAAGTATATATACAGCCTCTATTTAATTAATCATTCCACATCCAACTGAGGCTGACCACAGCATCATGTATTGGTAGGGGTGAAACGATACCCCTCTGCAATGCATCGATATGATTCTCGATACACAGCCTACGATACGATACATTATCGATACACGTATCAACTTGATGGTCTTTTCATCTTTAGAATGTCTGTCAATGGTAGGGTGGTGCCATTTTTTATGTGTTGACATATTGGGTCTATTTCCAGCATGCAGCTTACAAACAAACATAGACTTATCATCTGTTCATAAGCCATTATCATCCTTGACAAGATTTGTAAAAAAATACTTCTAAACAGACTAGTTGTTTTTAGGCTGCTCCATTTGATTATATGCATGGCTCATCCTGGTCACCACGCCCTTTGCTTTACATTGAATGGATGTTTTTGAAACATCTTATTACCAGTTTCATGTCTTCACTTAAATTTTGAAGAGATTATGATGTTATCTTCAAAACAGAAGAAGCAGTGCAATTTCCTTGTGCAAGGAAATTCTTATATTGAACAAGTGCGAGTGTGAGAGCGGAGATGACTAATAGCCAAATCTTTCATATTGTACTTTCTGCAGATGCAAATCAACTTTCACGGCCACAGATATTTGTTTCTGTCAGTGAAAAAGGAAATTATTGACAACACCCACTCCCTTTCTATAAATTGACGAGGTTTCTATAACTCGTGCAGTTTGGAATCTGACCCCTTGCCGATTCTGTGCTATTTTTAAATTTTTTTTTATCCCATCGGCAGGTTTGGTCGCTGATTACATATATCAACGGAAAAGGAGATATTCCAAACTTATTCCCCATGTACGATTTAAGTACTTTACACATATCATTTAATAGTCACTTTTGTGTGAAGTTTCTATGTTGCTTTGTATCTATCTGGATAGAGTTTGGATGCCAATATTTCCGGTATGTCATGCAGTGAACACGCTACAGTTAGTTATGATTGGTGGTTATTGTTTTACCCTGGACTTGAGCAAACAATAACCGATAATCAGAATTGCATGTAACATTGCATGACACACCGGATGTGTAGCCTTCAATTTGATCTAAGTAGACAAGATGCGATCCAACAAATAAATTTCGCATAAAAGTGGTTATTAAATGATCAGTAAAGTACTTAAATCATACATAGGGAAGAAATCTGCAATGCTTTCTTTGTATATGTTATCAGTGGCTGAAGATGCAGACGAGATAAACAAATTAGCATGGAATTGGGTCGGGAGAAGGGGGCAGATTTTGAACCATGTGAGTTAGGCACCTTGTGTTAATTTGTAGAAGTCGAGATGGTGTTGTTAATTGCTTTTATTTTTTACTGACAGAAATGAGTGCATGTACTTGCTACGGCTGTCTCTGATGAATTCTCAATTTAAAGAATTAAAAGGCAAATGACTAATAATTATTCATGACTGCTGAAGATTAAAGTAACTTGCATTGAGTAAGTATCGTTTTGTATCGATTCTTCCCCTCTTGTATCGATATGGGTATCGATATAGAAAAAGTATCGATAGATCGATATATCGATTAATCGTTTCACCCCTATGTATTGGGTAGAGCTGTTGTGTACCAGAAAAGAGGTTATTCAATGGTTGTGTTTTGCAGCCCCTCTATTTCTTTGTAGTTGGAACACTGAATATGTAGTTGGTTCTGAATGAAAGTGGTACTTACCTAAATTTTGTTTTCACTATGCCTTTTGCATGACTGATGGAATTGATACAGAATTTTCACTGAAACACTTTTTGCAATATTTAATTTGATCTGAATGAAAATGGTGCAGATCTGATAACCATCATATCAGTACTTTTGAGGGTGTTTTGAAAACAAGACTGAATTGACTTTGGGGTCAAGTTAAAGGTCATTGCTTGCATTTTTATACTTCAATGAATTTATGAACACAGTGACTTGTAAGTATATATACAAAAGTTTAAAGTTACTAAAGTTTTAAGTATTTTAGATTCACCGAGAGATCTGCTTTACTCAGATAGATGAAAATTTAAGCAAGAGCTTAAATATATTATTTTCTTTTATTTAAACATTAGCCACACACAAAATAAAAATGACATGAAATATGACAAATCTATATTGTCATATGATCTTTGGTATCAATAAATGGAGTTGATATTGTTATTTTAACATGGACTGGTTCATAAACCATGATTATACTGTGTTACAATAACATTGTTCACAACTAGCAGGGTTTAATGAAAGCTGTGCTTGAAGGTCACTGTACTTTATACTCAGTTTCCTTCAAACTTAGCTCCTTCCATAACCGACCTCCATTTCCAAGACTGATGTCAGTTACCATGATGTCACTCATTTGTCATAACGACAGCATCACACAAATAAGTCACTAACAGAATACAGATTCTCTGTTGTTTAAAATATAATTAGAGTTGTTTAGCCACCTCTTCTCTATCCCCACCCCACCAGAAATGAATATTTTGTTTTGTTGTAAACAGTTATGACATTTGAATCTTGGCTGCATTAAAATATAATATCATTTGACATTGTTGCCCTGGCTGCAAACCTTTGGTTTGTGATATGTTTGCCTACTAGTAGCCAACCAGCTTTGCTTATGTCACATGGCTAGAAAGGTGGCTGTGTTGGCTGCACTGGCTACTAGGGGTATATAAATCTCACACTGATGAGACATGGTGATCAGTTGAACCAATGTATCAACCATAACTTTTCCCTCTGATTAGTTAGAAGGATAACGAAACCGGTCAGGGACCGGGGGGTGACTAACACCACCCAAGCAGATGGGAGGGAATGCCTTCACATTCCTTCAGGCAGTACCTTTTTAAAACTTAGAGTTGACACTGTGTTATATATATCCTTCAAAATGGTGTATGAACTTAATTCTTTCATTGTTACACATGGTGTCCATAGGTTACAGATTCAAGGATTTTCTTCTCCAAACCTCAGTAAACAGGAGTACTCTATCTAATGAAACTTGGACCACACTGTACATGATGTTATCAGACGGAAAGAAAAAAAATATACCTCAATACATCAGTATTAAGATTAGTTTGAGCTTTCTTTGCCATCAGGTTTTCTTTTGGATGATTTTATGTTGTTTGTTTTTAATTTTAATTTATGACCTTTTATCACCTATATTTCATTGACTACTGATGTCTTGAAGCTGACTAAGATCAGCTTCCACTGCTGTGAATTTATCCATATTTGTTATTATTTAATATTCTCTCATACATTCATAGAGATATGCCTTCAAATGGACATGTCTGCAGGCATTTATTTTTTAGCTCATGTGGTCATAAGGCCATGTGATTTTATGGTGTGCCCTGCATTTGTTGTGTTGTGCATCCATCAACAGTTTCTCAAAAACCACTAGACATGTTTATACCAAATTTGACAGAGCATTCTGGCATGAAGGGTTTTCAGATTTATACAAATGTTGCTAATCTGTCATCAAATGTAACCGCCATTATTAAAGATAAAAATAACTTTTTTAATGACTTCTTAAAAACCGCTGAACAGCATTTTATCAAATTTGACAGAAAGCAACCTGGCACAAAGCACTTTAAAATTTATACAAATGATGCCAATCTACCATAAAATACAGCCAACATTACTAATAATAAAAATACCTTTATACGATTTATTCTCAAAACCTTGCTGAAATAAATTTGACCAAATTTGACAGAAAACGTCTGGGCAAAGAGATCTTTCAAGTTTGTACAACTGATGCTGATCTGCCATAAAATAGAATTGCTATTCCTAAAAAGAGAAAATTTTTTAAATGATTTCTTCACAAAAACAGCTCAACCGCATTTAACCAAATTTGACAGAAAGCATCCTTATCTAGAGATCTTTCAGTTTTATACAAATGATGCTGATTGACCGTAAAATACATTGTATGCAGTGTTGTACATAGGATCCCAAGGGCAGAGGACACTGTATCCACTTCCCTTCAAATCTGCTGGACATGCACCATTTTAGAGGGACAAATGAAAAAAATAGTAAATAATGCACTTAATATAGTGCTATAAAATTGAGGTAATCTTGGTTGCTTCAACAATTTTGCCACCTTAACTTTGTGATCTGCACTGTACTATCATATTTTCCTTGAACACTTACATTATTACAATAAAAATGTTATCATGTGCTCAAGTAACTCATAAAAACATTATCTGGTTAACCTGAAATGAGCTGCACCATGGAATTTTCCATTCTGGATTTTGCTCTCTCGTTTAACTTTAGTGTACACTCATTATCTACTGGCATTTATTATAATAAATACCCACATTTTCTGAATTACTTTTCTTTCCAAACTAACAAATCATTAATTACATGACAAATTGTGTATTTGCATAAATATAGTCACTTTTGTCAACCTCAAAATAAATTAAATCTACCTCACCATAGGGATGACTTTAACCTTGAAAATACGTTATACTAATGGCCATCAAACACTTTTCATTGCAACTCAGCCAACTATCACAAACTTTGAATGTTTTTTTGCTAGATATATTGTTTTAAAATAGATATTCATTGTCATCTTACAGCTTTATACTCACTGTATGTCCACTGTTGCTAAAAATAGAAAAACATTTAAACAACTTCTAAAAAAAAACTGCTCAACATAATTTGACCAAACTTTACAAAAAGCATCTTGGCATTAAGGCTTTTGGATCTTTACAAACGATGCCAATCCGCCATTAAATACTGCCATTAATAAAAACTGACACATTTTTAAGGATTGCTTAGAAACTGCTTGGCAGAATTTGAGCACACTTGACATAAATCATTCAAGTAATGCCAATTCAATATCAAATGTGGCCACTGTTACTAAAATGGAGAATCCTTTAAACAACTTCTCAAAAATCACAACAGAATTTGGCAAACTTTTACAAAAAAGCATTCTGGCATGAAGGGGTTTTGAATTATACACATGATACCAATCTGTCATAAAATATGTCTGCTGTTAAAAAAAATAGAAAAACCCATAATATATAACTTTGTTGAAAAAAACGCATAACAGATTTTGATTGAATTTGACAGTAAGTGTTCTTGCTTGAATGCCTTCAGATTTTTACAAATGATGCTGTTATATTACAAAATAAGGCTGCTGTTACTAAAGGAGAAAAACATATCCACCATGCAGTTTATTTTTGAAAAACTGCTCAACAGAATATTTGGCTAATTTTGACACAAGCATCATGGCATAGGGGCCTTTCAATATTGGACAAATGATGCTGATGTGCCATGAGATATGGATGAAGATGCAAAAACTAGAGAAAACTTGTAACAATTGTTTTTAAATATATGCATGCATTCAACAGCATTGAAAGAATTTCAGTAGAAAGCATCTAACTGGCCTAGATTTCTTGGGCAGCTGCTCTTCTATTAGGTTTTTAGGTAGATGTCAGCCAGGAGAGTGATATCAGGCCCATTTGAGCCTCTTGTTCAGGAAATTATTCACTCAACTTCTTCAGTATTTGGGCCCTATATGGTTGTTTAACACTTTCTAGTATTTACACATAACAATCTGTCGCCTGTTATCTTGTCTAAATTAATTGCATATATGTATTGTGTAATTTTCAGGTGGTGAAAACAAACTTTCTCATACACCTTGAGACTGAGTATAAGGTTAGATTGACTGCTCTAGAAGGACGTATTGACCTGCTAAATGGGGAACTTCAACAAGTCAAGCAAGGCACTGCTATCCAGGGGCAGGAGATTGAGAAGACGGCAGAGGAAGTCGTAGACCTAAAGAAGGAATATGAGCAATTAAAACCAAAAATAGATAAGGTATACTTGCGTAGTGAAGAATCACAAATCCTATAATTAAAGCAAGTATTATGGATGAAATCCTTTTCTTTTTCCTTTGGTGTTACTTTTATATTGGATATGATGTGCAGCCTAGAGTATTGGTTTGGTTTGGTGTTTTATGACACAGTGACATAAGTAGGTTATTTAGTGCCTAGACAATTGGAGTAAAGTTCTTTGACCAAAGGCAAGCCAGAGTTACTGTAGCCAGTCCAGGCTGAACTGATGGTAGGATTCAGTCATTAGCCACTGCCCAGAGAAAGGAAATGTGAAGTTTAAAATTCTTTGTATCATGTACCTGATCAGATTTTAAAGCTGTTGTTCTGATTAATATACTGTATTAAATTACAAATATAGAATCTGAAATGTATATTAAGTAGGTGTAAACTGTGATCAGTCAGGGTTGCACAAATCTATTTGCTCGACACCCAGAACAAGCTCAAATTTGGTTCAGACAAGCTCAAGCTTGCAAGGTGCTTGGCTGTATGCAAGTGCAAAAAACTTGAGAGGTTGTGTTCAGTTCGTAATGTCTTATGTTTTGCAAGCTATATACTCTGCAAACCTGCCACAGTACATATATCAGCACCTTTTTTCAGCATTTATATATAGCACATGCATCTGTTACATAAATGTCTGCAATTTAAGTCATCTATCAATCCTTTATTTCATAATACACTGTCAAAATCTGTCACTTCCATCATGTAGTCATTGTCAAGGTCAGTCTTGCATCTTTTTGTGCAGACATGATACTGTGAATGCTTACTATATGAAGAAAGTTTTGACAAATAGGGAATAAATACTTATATTTTTTACTTGTTAACAGTTACATTTGAGTCATAATATTTTTGTAAGTAATACACACCTGCTAAGCACTCACTCACTACCTGTGGCTAGGTTAGGATTTTGAAAGTCACTGGCAGTGGGTGAGTTGCCCGTCCCTAATCTCTGTGCTGGATAATGAAACTTTCTGGCCAACTTTGTGGTCCAGTTAAATATGCCAATGTGTCAGAGATTTTGCTTTGGTGCATGTCACTGATATTAGTGTGAATGAGTAACAGTTGTTATTGACATAACTCACGTGATTTCTGTTAAGGTAGATTTGGAATAAAAGGCACTCATCTCTAATGATTAGCTATGTGCATTTCTTGAAATGGACAATCCATGTACCAAAACATCCACTATCCATAAACAGTGTTTAGCATCTTTTGTTTATGTAGTAATCACTGAAGACAATAATGTCATACCTACAGTTTGGCAAATACATGGATAAAAAAAAGTGTTTTTAGATCATTCAGTACTGTAAATAAATAAATCACTACAAACCACTCATTTCCAAGTTCAGCTGTCATTATTGTTGATGAACATGTAGTTGAAGAGATGAGTCTGTTAGCTATCAGTCAGTCTTGGCTCCTTTGTCTATGCTTTTTTTCCACCAGCTATCAATTAAAATTCTTTTTTCTCATCTACATATGGTACAGAATTCAATGTCATAAAATTAGTGTTACATCTCAGACAATAGGTTTTCCCAAAATTTTGTACACATTTTAAGTTGTCCATGTTACTTAATTGTGAAATGTGGCAATTTATTTCCATATAAAAGGAGATAGTTTAGTTCCTCATAGGTATTGTGTAAAAAATTTACATTTTTTAGTTCAGAAAAGGATGTAACTTGGGACACCAATGGGATCTTGGTCCCACACTATTTTCAACAACATTGAAAATATTCAACTGATGTTGTGATTGTGTGATAATGGAGACCCAACAAACCAATCTTGCTTACTATATTGAACATTAAGTTCAGTATATGAAAACTGTAATCATTAATTGGTTAGAGATGTAACAGGATGCCATTTTTGCTTTTTCACTAAAGATAATTAAACACATTAGAGGACTTTCCAAATGAATAATCATTACCTTGATAGATTTAAGTTGACAGGATTTTGTTTTTACATCCTTGTTTTGCAGTTTTATTTCATTAATATTCTAAATTTGGGTAATTTAAATTTTCATGTCCTTTCTTGCATCCATGAAAGGATTTTTCTTCCCCATTTGATGTTTTTGGAATCATCCTCGGTCTCATTATGTCATCTAATGTAATTATTGCGAGATGGGTCTTTTCTTTCCACTTTCTTACATTACTATTCACATACTTGTTTATGAGAAATGTGATGCCAAACCCATTTACATGTTATCACACCTTAGTCTGGGGACAGTGGGGTACATGTTACATCAGTTATACCCTTAACAGGATGTTTTTACTTGTACTGATTGCACATGACAACTCTCTTTCTTTTTTTTTTTAGCTCTACTGGTTATAGACCAGCAGAGCTTGTGGGATTGTCTTTCATCCATTATCTGTTGTCCGTCCATTGGTTAGTACAGGTTTGTTATTGCTACACTTCCTAACCTGCTTGGAGGATTGCCATGAAACTTTACACACACATTCATCCCATGATCTAGTTGGGCTGAATGAAAATGGTGCTGCTAAGACATCCAATATGACCACCACAGCAGCCATCTTGAAAATCTTGTCACTACTTCTCCTGAATGGATGGTCATATCAACAGGGGATTTTCACTAAAACATTTCTTATGATGTTTATTTGATCCTAAATGAAAATGGGCCTGATCTGCCATCCAACATGGCCTTCACAGCAGCCATATTGAAAATATTGTTATCGTTACTTCTCTTACATGGATGGTCATATCAACATGGGGTTTTCACTAAAAGACTTCTTTTGATGTCTGGTTGGTCCCAAATAAAAATAGTGCCAATCTAATGTTCAATATGGCCACCAATGCAGCCATCACAACTCCTCCTGAACAGAAAGTCATATTAATGTGGGGTTTTTACCGAAAGACTTCTTATGATATCCAGTTGGTCTTAAATGAAAATGGCGCTGATCTTACATCTAATACAGCCGCCACACAGCAGCCATCTTGACAGTCTTGCTATTGCTACTTCTTCTGAATGGATGGCCGTATCAATATGAGATTATCACTTAGAGACTTCATATAATGTCTGGTTGGTTCTAAATGAAAATGATGCAGATCTACATCTAATATAGCCACCACATTGGCCATCTTGAATATCTTTTTATCGCTGCTTCTGAATAGAAAGTCATATTGAAGTGGTGTTTTCACCAAAAGACTTCTTATGATATCTATAGTTAGTCCTAAATGATAATGGTACCGATCTAATGTTAACAACAGATGCTTTCAACAGATTCCAGCTCTGACCTCCCACCCCAAAATAACTGTCCAGATATCTAACGAGGTGGGCAAGGTCTGAGAAAACTTGGACTAGTGGTAAAGGTATGTTGCTATAGTTGTGCTAGATTCTGTATACATTTACACTTTATATACATGTAAGTATGTTGATATAGTTGTGCTAGATTCTCTATACATTTACACTTTATATACATGTAAGTATGTTGATATAGTTGTGCTAGATTCTCTATACTTGTACACTTTATATACATGTATGTTGCTATAGTTGTGCTAGATTCTCTATACATTTACATTTTATATACATGTAAGTATGTTACTATAGTTGTGATAGTTTCTCTATACATGTACACTTTATATACATGTATGAAATGAGAACAAGATATGAATCAATATTTTATTTTAATTTTATTGCTTCATGAAAACGAAAATGTCATGAAATATGAGAAATCTATGTTGCTTGTCATATGATGTTATAATTCTCACATCATTTGTACATTGTCTTCGCTATTACAGTATTTTTTTGCCAGACACCACATTGACTGCTAATGTTAATCCCCTTCTCAAAACTTGTTGATCTCCTTCTAAAGTACATGACTTTCTCCAAACACAATGTTAAACCATGGTATATGAAACACAGAAACAATGTTTAAACTTCATCCTTCCCCTGCTAGACATGGTAATTATGACTTCAAGATGCAAGAATTTTCAATGGGAGATAATCTTTTTCGTCAAGATCCTTGATATATAGAGTACCATGTTCCATTGTTGCATATCAGGAAGAATAACTCATTCATGCCAAAAGTATGTCACTGTGACCCATTTTTCATGCCTCAGTGACTTTTTTATTTTTGGAGGTATGTTAGTAAAGCCTTCAGAAACACTTTTACAAACACTCATTAAAACTGGCCAACATTGGCTCATGATGTCTTCAGAAGGAAAGGGTAAGTGGTCATGAAAATGTACAAACTTGTAAAGGCTTGCAGACTACATATATAAATTGTTTAAGTTGTTTGTACAAACTTGTCAAGGCTTGCAGACTACATATATAAATTGTTTAAGTTGTTTGTACAAACTTGTCAAGGCTTGCAGACTACATATATAAATTGTTTAAGTTGTTTCCTTTAATTGTAAATGAACACTCATTTAAAATCCTTATATCTCACATGATTTCAATTCCTCTGTGTGAAGCATCAGCCATGCCACTTGAACATACAGCATGTTGGATAAAATCAATTCCCACCCAGAAAAAGCCCCCCAGACTATTGTAGTATTTGATGCTTTTTTAAAAATTATGTGGAAACTGTATGACTTATAAGGTTTTGTATTAAAATATTAAGCTATGCATATAATCTTTTTTTAATTCTTATAAGAATTTTAAGATTAAAAAGATGAACAAGATTTTAACTATTTTATAATAAATTGTACATAACTGGTCATAAATTGAGGCCTATAGGGATTGGACTACTAAAAATGTTACAATATAAATTTTTTGTGTCTTCTTAAATTTAATCTTAGGCTATCAGGGAGTCATCTGTTGCTTGAAATACTTTATGTTTCCTACAAAGTAGGAATAAATGTATGGGGTTTCCACCAACATATTCCAAATTATGAGTATTTAAAAAAATGCCAGTGATTTCGGAAATCATTGGGGTTTTGGGAAGTTTGGACTGATTTATGGCCACATTCTGTTTCATTCCACTGAATTCATTATTTCTTCATTCAGAAAAGACTCTCAGACATGACTGTTTTTGATGCACTTATATATGCACATTATTTTTTCTCTTTAGATTCGAGAAGACCACGATGCAATTCAGACATTAAAAGCAGGTCTTCAGGCCCAAGATACCTTAATTAGAAACCTTGATGAGAGGGTAGAAAGCAAATTCAGTTCCATCACACTGGAGATCCAGCAGATCAAAGAAAAACTTGACAAAATGCAGATCCAGATTGATGAAGTAAAATCCAGGATGGAGCATCTTGAATCTGTGATCACAAGACAGGATTCCCAGATCAGAGACCATGATTCCCAGATCAGAGACCATGAATCACAGCTCAGAGACCTTTATTCCAAGATCAGAGACCCTGATTTCCATATTGGAGTGATGATTCCCAGATCAGAGACCATGGAGAAAATATAGACATTTTGTATGCAAGAGAACCCAAAGAAGATGAGATTTCAGACAAAGGTGAGTTTGGATAAATAGTACCCACTAGAACAGGTGTCATGACTAAAGCCAGGTATATAGTATCCTGTAGTTAAGGGGAAATGCAGACTCTTCTAAAATAAATCCATGTTGTTAGCAAAATGGAACCCAAGAATTTATCATGTGAAGTACTAATATACATTAGTATGTTCAAAGCACAATATGGATTTTTCTGTCTGGAAAAGTATGGTAGAACCTTTGAAAATTCAAACCCTTTAAAATTATAAACAATGGCAATTTTGAGGGAGACATCAGAAATTATTTGTGATAAATGATTTTGTTTAATTAAATGATTTGTCTTTTCTAATGCCAAGAAAAAATGTAGGCTGTGAATTTAAATGGTTTTCAAGTTATTACCCAGGGGCTAGGCTCCAGAAGATAAGGACAGACATTGCTAGCTTAAAAAGAAATTGAAATATCTACTTGTGCAATACTGCAAAGAAAAACTGTACATCATAGCAAATGTGCATTGAATTCTGTCAAACCATGTAAATACTGGAGGTGAGACTTTGACTTCCACCATTCCTTCTCTTGTGTGCTAGGTTACACTTTGATGAAATAAAGCAATTCTTACTCCCTAAAGGTTGACTGTACCAAGCTTCATTAAATTCCTACGGGAAGTTGTATAGTTCAAACTAGTGGAAAAGCAAGATGAAGAAGTCATTTTTCCCCCAGTGACAGCTGCAACAGTTTGTTAAAGTTTTGGCTAATGTTTTTGATTTGCATGTATTTCCCAAACCCCTTGATTGATTCTCATCATACATATCATGAATAATTATGAAGCTTTGACAATTAATACAATTCATGCTGAATCACACTCACTTGCCCCTTTGACTTGTGCATCAAAGTCACAGTCATAAAAAATTTGCTTTAAGTTTTTGCTTAAAATTTTTCATTTACTTATATTTCCTACTTGGGTTGAATATTGTGAGGCAAGACTATTCATTCTGCAACACATTTGCACAATCTTTTGTCAAGGTCATATGTTTTACAGCAATGGTTCGATCACAGGCTCAACATAAATGCCCAGGCCTTCTCATTTTAGAGTTATGGTCTTACATCTTACATAAAGTTGATGTCACCAATGCCAACAACAAAGTCAATGATGACATCAGCATCTCACATGTTTCTCAAATTAAAAGGGAAGACAAAATAAGTTAACAGACTAGGTTCCACGTCATAGTACCATCAATAGACCCTTAAACGGGTAATTTTTACCAGTGAAATGTAAATGGGATGCAAAAATTGAATGCAAGATGAATGCAAATGAAATGATGAATACAATTTGAAGAAAAGGAGAATGCAAATGCAAAATGCAGAATGATAAATGAAAACAAAATGTGATTGCATTTAATGAATGGATTTCAAAATATATTTTCCTGTATTTTGGGTTGCCACTACATTTTCATGGTTGAAAGCCCTTATGCTTGATAATCTGGAACCATATTCTTTACACTGACAAATTTTCACTGCATACAAACCATGAATTTGTTACAACAACCGGCACTGATGCAATGATATCATCACTGATTGTTGCATCTGTAAAACTTTTTATTTTAACAATATTTTAAGGATTTTATATTTTTTAACTTTATCTGTTGTTTTGTGTACATTTTCACAAAATTTTAACATCTTTACCTTGCATCTTTTATCTTGTAGTACTTCATGTTTACATTTGTTGGGAAGGTGATAGCTGAAATACAAATGTGAATGGAATGCAAATGCAGAATGAACGTGAATGAAATGCAGATTTGGTAAAATTATCTGTTTTGGGGTCAGTAAACAATAACATTTTGCCCATTTTATTTTGTGTTTGTTCATAGATGCAAGCATTTGTTTGTTCGTTTGTTACATCCTCAATATTATGAACCCTATTTCATCTGCACTGATACATTTTTTTATGTGGATGTGTCTCAGAGAGAGTAATGCAGCCAGTCGAAAGTAGGTCTATGTGGTTTAATTTTCATGTTTGAGTGACTGCATAAGGTGGAACATATTATGTTATGATGTTGCCCATCCATTCGTCTGTTACCAATTTCATTTCTGCACAATAACTCCAGTTGTCCACAGTCTACTGTTATCAGACATTGTGGATAAATTGCACTTGTGGTAAGGAAGAACCCTATCAATTTCAGAGTCAAAAGGTCACAGGTCAAGGTCATTGACTGAAAGAAGAAAAATGAGTTTAGCACAATAACTCAAGTTCATCTACCATTGACAGTTACAAATCTTCAGACCTGGATCAAAACATTGTGAATGGCTTGCATTTTGGGTAAGGAAGAAGGCTTTTGATTTTGGACACCATCACTGAAAGAAGAAAATGCTTTCTGCATAAACATTTCAGTTTTTGACCATGTACATTCACCAAAGTTCTTGAATGACTTGCACGTTGGGTAAGAAAGAAGCATATTAATTTTGTGGTGAAAGGTAAAGGTCACTGTATAACTGATAACTTTAGTTCTAGAGCATGTACCTTGAGCAAAGTTTGCAGAGTGCTTGCACTTAAGGTATAGAAGACTTCTGTTGATTTTGAGGTCAGAGGTCAGGGTTATTGTGGCTTAAATGAAAATGGGATATGTGGAATAACTTTTGTTCAGTAGTAAGTTGCTTTAGCAGTGATCTCCCCAGAGATTTTTGATAGCATGTTGGTAAGCGTGTTTGGGTCATAAAATGTTTTACAAAGCGCGCGTTAATGTCATAAAAGTGAAACAAATTAATATCAATGAAATAAAAAGAAGTGCATATATTTACATAGTATTTTTTATTTACCTTGGTTATAACAGTAACAACAATGCATATCTCAATTTAAATAAATGCTATTTGTCTTTTATTCTTTTCACCATATAAAGTGACTGCAACATTACAATTAAAGTCTTTTAAGGGTTGTCCCTCTGTGACAACCTGTTCTTTAAAACACTCTTAATTCTATTCATCGAGGAGAATGATCTTTCACAATCTGAAAAAAATGAGCATAAAATTTGTTAATGGATGTACAAAAAAGAAATATATATGTAATTACATAGTCTTATTTTCAAGAATTTGATGTAGACCGGGTGGAATAAACTTTTGAGGTCATGACTTCACTGAATAATCAGTAAGCATATGGATGAAACTATTTTAGTTATATTTATAAAGGAATACTTTTTATTTATATCTTTTCAAAAGAGGTAAAACTGGAAGATACAAATTGTTCCGTTTATTACTTGGATAGACAGAAAAGAAAAATGAGAAATTAATAGGGCAGCACTCACTTAAGTTAGCAATATGGAAAACTTACCATCCGATCCAGCAATTTCCACCCAAGGGAATAACGTCTTCCATTCATTATTAAATCCCGTTCTTCGTTTCTTGATATAATTCTTTTTGGAAATCATGCTGGTGCTATCGGAATCAAAATCACTGCCACTATTCGTGACGCCAATTTCTAATTGTCATAACCAGGCCAACATGGGGCTAGCCGGGCGTTGGGTAATTTTTCGTTTCTTGGAAGGTGGTGTGTTCATTTTTCACAATAATTTTTAATTTAATCGGTGTAACTGCTTTGGCTGTTAATGAAAATGACTGAAATATATATATAACACTACCAGTAGACTCCACTGTTGCTGGCCAATCACGTGACTATGTGCAGACGAAAACCTAACCAAAGGTCGCGCACCGGTGGTCGCGCAAGCCAGGTACAAAGGATAATGGTTAAGTGAGTGAGCAATTATCCTGGATTATCTTAATAAAATACCCCAGAAGAGGTAAGAACAGGTGTCATTTGAGTGGGGCTTTGAATTAGGTGACAGGATGTTTGTTTAACAGATTAATTTTATAAGGGTAGTGGGAAACATCAAAGCGTAGCAGCACAAGAGCATAGCATAGCAGCAGGTTCTAAAGCATTGGCGGTTATTAGAGTTTGAAACGATAGCGTAGTGGGCCCGCTACGGTAAAAGGCCCTGGGGAGAACACTGTTTAGAAAACTTTGTGTGTGGATGACTTGCACTTAGGGTATTAAAGAAACCTATAGATTCTTGGGTTTAAAGGTCAGTAGTCATGGTCATGGTAACATTAAGTTTATTTCAAGACTGCATAACTTGACCAAAGGCTAGATCCTTGAGATCAGTTGGTCAATAATCTCCAGAAGTGGTAGACAGAATATAGTGAACATGTGACTGGAATTGTATCCTGTTGGAAAAGGTCAAGTACAACTGGAACCATATCCCATTGGAAAAGGGTTGCATTTTTGCACTTAATGCAGTTTCTTTGACGCTATTAGATACAGTCATTAAACTTATTCATCACAGTCAAACAGGTGTCACAGAGACCTATCTTTTGTGTTCAGTGATTACTTAAAGTTTAGCATTTGACGCAGTTTCTCTGATGCTGTTGTATTATTCTACAGTCATGAAACTTGATGGGTATATTCATCTTGTAGGGTACATACTTACTACTCTCCATGGACACAAAGAAGATCACTAGTTTTAATTTTTAAGCTTCAGTAAATACATTGTTTTTGCATTTAGCTCAATATCTCTGACACTGCTTTATGTACAGTCATGAAACTCAATGGGTGCAGTCATCATGGAGAGTACTATTTAGCACAGGCAAAAGTAGGTCATAGTGATCTGCTTTTATTGCTCTAGCAACTTTGGAAGGTTTTTGATTCATGCCAAATTTTGAAAAAATGTGGAACATTTTTATTTTGGCGTTGGGGGTGACCATATTAAAGTTTGAAGCAACTGTTCAGTAGTATATACTTACAATCATTTCAGTTCATAATTAAACTGAAAAATAAATCTGTAAAGAACTATGTAATATCATATTTTGACTGGAATAGTTGGAAGTTGGGATCACTGCATCCACAGGAATCTGATGTTTCTTGCATGAAAAATTATGAAAATTTAAGAAAAAACTGAAATACCTGTATCTATACCATATTTTATTTAGTATAGATATGGTTATTTGCATATACAGTCCTACCCACTTATATCGACATCACTTATGTCGACAAGCCGCCTATGTCGACAAAAAAGCAAAGTCCTGGTCCCTTGGTCTACTATTACTACCAAATTTGTCATGCTTATGTCGACGTCGAGATAAAAAATAAACGTACATGTCGACAGAAGCCCTTGGTCCCAGCTTGAACAAATCCTTTGTTTTCTAATCATTTATGTCGACAAGCTGCCAGTTCCGACCCATACTTTGTTCAACAATTAGTTGATCTTGCCGCCAAGCTTTAATTTTGCCGCCGGATCATTTATGTCGACAAGCGGCCAGTTACGACCTGTACTTTGTTCAACAATTAGTTGATCTTGCCACCAGGCTTTAATGTCTCGGTGGATTAAAAAAAAGGCTTTTGTTTGGTCTTATAAAGTTGGCCTCTCGCGGCGACTTAAATAACACATGTACCCTTCATCAAAGCAAGCCGGTTACAATGTTCAATAAAAACAATCCACCTTTCATTAAAAGAAATCATCACCAAACTTGAAAAAAAGCAATGAAATCTGATCGATTGTTGCATTTTCCAAAGTGATCGGTGATTAAAACAAGTTTATTGTGCTGTGAAAGTTTCCTTTTTAACTTTATTTATGTTTATGATGGCTACAAACTGCAGCGTAAAACGCAGATTAAATTTACAGTCTCTGAAAACTAAATACAGTAGGACCCCGTTATAGCACGATGGTCGGGGTCCACAAAACAAGATCGTGCTATACCCGAACCGTACTATAACCGAACAAGACAAAACCAAGTCATTTAGCTGAAGAAAATTAGGGGGGGGGGGGAGAGGGTAAATTGTGGTCTGAAAACAACGTGCTTCATTGGCACCGTTACCATCTTAAATCAATGCATATTAAATGAGAAATACATATGCAATGAAAACAGAGATTGCACATATAATATATAACTTTATTCAGAGAACCATGCATTGGTACATTTATATACACATTTCTAATGTATAGCATGAATAGTTAAAGGATCAACACGTGTACTCACCAACCGATCTCATCGCATGCGTAGGAGTGAGTCCATAATAATTCCATCGAAAATATGAACACAGAAGTATAATATCATTGTCTGATAAAGTTCTGAAATCCAACATCGTCGTCTAGTCATCGTAAATTACGTCCGACTCCGATTCCTCAGCTTTACTATCGTATGCGGGTGCTTACGCAGAGACTGAGCTTGGGCTCTGCAAGTAACACTTTGACCATAAAGTCAGAAATCAATTAAACGATGCAACTGGACACGTGTCAATTGTGTGGCAAGATCAAAGGGAGTTCAAATAACCACCCTCTGTTACTTGGCACTGAACAAGTAAAACTCGCGGCTTGATCAAAGGATTGTCACGTGGGAAAACAACTTGAAAACAAAGTGAGTGCTTTTACAAGCCAAAGGCTTATCGGACCACGTGCACTGGCAGATCACTTGGGAAATATCACTTGGGAATTAAATCTGACTTGTGGAAATACCGGACTTAATCCTGTCCATGGCTTCAAGCTTCTATTTAACAGTAAAAGGTTTACGTTTCCGTGTACTGTTATTCATTGTAAATAACTACTAATTAAAACTCTGACACCTATTTGTTTGAACGACTACAGCAAGAATAATTGTTAATCAACAATGGGGTCATTTATAGGGAATGTACAATATTATTCACTGGTCAACAGATTGCGTGGCGATTGTCTAACAACACCGACAAGCCATGTGTGTGCGTTGGCGGCTTTCGTTTTTTTGATGTTTTATAAATCATTGCCGCATGGTTTGAACAACCTTTAGCTTTGAGATTGACTTTGATGATTGTCAATGACTTAAATAAATTGATTTATAAATTGAGGTGCGAAACTTTTATCAACCACCGCATTGTTTGGTGCTTGGCTGTGTATGCAGTTGAATGAGCAAACATATGTCTGCTATTGTTTGAGCAACGATTGTACACAGAATGTATTGAAGACAAACACAAAGAAGACTTAATGACTTTATTGTTCATGTATCAGTAATAATAAGATTAACACTTATCAGCTTTAAAATGAGCTGACATCTTTCAAAAATAAACTAAGATCAAAGTGCAGTGATTGACTACTGACACATTTGAAATGAACATTCACAAATAGAAATGTTCAGCATCTTTATTCATATAAAGAAAGATGCAATCATAAGACACTTTTTCTTCAAGAATACAATACAGCTTACCAAATTATTAAATCAAACTCTTGTTTTTTTTGGCACAAGACTTTGCAGTAGTTCAAGAAATTGGCGAAATTATTATAAAATTTTGGTAGCCATGCCATGATTGTATTATATCTGAATTTATACACGATCTCTTCCCCAAAATGACAATTAATTTTTTACACATTATTTTTTGTACTTGAAATAAATACTTTTTTTTCATATATACGAAAAAAGAGATGAAATTTCGGGAGCCATGCCACGATCGTGTTATATCCGAATTCGTGCTATAACGAAGCGTGCTATAGCGGGGTCCTACTGTATCTGGCTGTTTAGGAAGTTGAAGGTGGGGCATCTCGCAAATATGTCTGTGAAAACTTTTCACTTAAACATAACACCCTGTCAGGATGGATGATAAACCAACAAGTTGTTCTCCACCTTATTTTATTATTATTATTTTTTTACTGGTGGCAGACCAGTAAAAAAAAAAAAAAAAAAAAAAAAGGAGGAGAACAACTTGTTGGTCTAGATGGATGAAAGCTGCTGAGTCTATAAAGAAAGGCTATGTTGAAGGTAAATTAATCATATCAGCCACATATCTCTTGTTCAATTTTATGTACTTTTCACGATGACTCTCGTAAATAAATACATGTTATCATTTCCCTGTGAATAGCCCCATCCCCTTGGTAGCCTCAGTAAGATGGGAACATTGTTTCAGGCTGACCAAAATCTAGGCCAATTTAAGTACATGTACATGTACTTTGTAGCATGTAAATAACAACTATGCAACCATGTGCTACTGGCGACAATTATTATCGTAGTGAATTGTGAAGACGTGTTAGATCAAATGAGGACAACCATTTTTTATACATGTGTTTCCTATCAGGATGTGACTGATGCATACATTTTCTAACATTAGACCCGTACACGAATTAATGAATTTTTCATATACATGCACTTAATGCATTGTGGAATTTATTACACAAAGGTAACCAAAATGTAATTTGTCAATATAGACGTGTATTTCACGCTGGTTTTGTCTTCATGTACTCAAAATTTCCATTGTTTGTTTTCTCAAAGTGTAAATTCTGCTCACTGACGACAGGTCCCCCCCCCCCCCCCCCCCCCCCCCGCCGCCCCAAAACTTATCTCGACATCCGCTTATGTCGACACTATTTCCTCAGGCCATGAGGATGTCGACATAAACAGGTAGGACTGTATTTATAATATAGTTTCAGGTATTTTGTTTTTTTTAAAGTCTTGTCCTTTGTTTTTATGCATGAAACATCAAACTCCTGTGTTGCATCTGTGTGACATGCATTTTTATCCAGAATGTTGAGCTTCCAGCATCCGATACTAGTGGTTTCGAACTGGTGCTCAATATGGAAAAGATACATTATTGATACGCATTATGAAATATCATTGTCATAGCTTCATCTGCCCTGTCTGACATTTTGTTGAGCATAGTAGCAAGAGTGCTGCTTTCTGTTAGAGTTTCAGCTTTTGAGAAATGTATATGTTCTTTACATTCAACATGGTTGACAAGAGCTGACTTTCGTAACTTTGAAACGCCTGGTCATATAGAACTGTTCTTCTGTTTGTGCTTTTGATATAACTCACAAAACATCACATTAATTGTTTTGTCATATATTAGCCATGAGAACTGGTTCGGCCATTTGCAGTTGAAACTTTTTGAATTCTTCGGTTTAAAATTCCATTTCGATCCCTTCCTTTCCTCATATTCATGATGGTTATTGCTATCTAAGATAACACTGCAAAAATAATAGTATAGTATCTTTCCCATGATATTAATTGTTAAATACTTAATCAGTGAGGATTTAGGCTATTGAACTTATTTGAATGGCTATTTGTTATTGAACGACTTGGATACATGCTTTGTTTGCTTGATTGATCTTTACTTTCCTTTTGTTCTCTGCATCATTGCTTTTATTTGAAACAAAGTCAGAACAGTATTTATTGTTATAGCAGTGCCAACAACATACCTGCCAGAACATGATGTGTCATGCTATAAACGTGATTTCTGACTCTCAAACCCCAGAATATAATCATGTTTAGAAAAACACAATTTTCAGTAATCTTAGTAAAGAATTTTAAAAGAGAGTGAGAGAGACCTTTCTTGGCACAATGATATATGTCCTTTACCTGTATAAACAGCAAACAATTGTGTGTAATGCTCATGGAAAACTACCTCCTTAGCACAGTTTATACAGTTGATTGTCATAGAGGTTATTAAAAAGTAAGCTGGTCAGAGATAAGCAACCACCCTTGCACGGATTACCTAATTAACTGACAATAGCATGGGTGATGTTGTGTTATGAATCCTTTGTGAGAGCATCCATGAGGCTAATTTGCATAGGTAAAGTACAGAATGTGGAACAACCCAATTCGTTGGAAATTAGGTATTCAAAGAGATGTCTGTTGAAGAAACAAACATTGTTGCTCTTCATTGCTTTGAATAATAATGTTTGAGCCATCTTTATTAAAGATCATTGGCCAGTGTTGAAACGCAGCTGTGATTCTGGGAAGGATGAACCCTTGGCAAAGCGAGCAGTGCCCAGTAAACTAAATTTTAGCACTCCTGGTTGATGGAGTTAGACTTTATGAAGTGCAGCAAAAAGGGGGAGCATTTTATTATTTACATATACTGCAAACTCCATATTGACATTACCGGTAGTCATTCTGGAGGGTCCTGATGCTGGATGGTGTTACATTGTGAACGGATGTCATATCTGTCAAGATGATAAAACCACCCAGCCTCAGGACAATGCATGAATGCAGAGCTCAATCCCAGAAGTAACTAACATGTTTAAACATTCCAACTAGTGTGGCCATTGCATGTTTGACATGTCCTCACAGCAATACAGATGCAAAAGATCATTTTCTATGCTGAGAAAATTCAACAAGATCTTCAGTCAAGTTTGAACAACAGTACCATCCAGTCTCTGATGAGTGTAGAAATGAGCTCTAATGACATTTGGATCACCTTCAAACCCCCACCCCACTGAACTATTGAAAGTAGTAAAAACTACATCTGGTTAAGACTGTATTCCACTGTCCAATGGATTTTAAAGACAGAAACTTGGTGTATTTATTTTGTTTATTTAATGTCTGTTGTGATTGTGATTATGTGAGTGTGTGTATGGATGTGTATGTGTTTGTGTGTGTGTGTGTGGGGGGGGTGATGATATTTGACAATACTTTAATTAAGGATGGTAATTATTGTCATGGGAACCATACCATATATGAAAATAAATTGTATGTTTCTGAGCGAAACTACAGGACAAGCTTATTGTAATTTGTGTTCATTCAGGTTGGAAGGAAATCCATCTGCATCACCCTGTGCTTTTAGTTTCTACAAGGTGGTAGTGGGCTTGGCTTCAAGTTTGGAGAAGCAGATTCTTATCCATCAGAGGTCATCTTCTTACAGAAGCCAATTGTTATGATAAAAGTATATGCCATCATTGCTCACAAGACTTTGAACTTCTGTTTTGTGATGTGTATTATGATTTTATGTCGTCTTCTACTATTTTGTATTACATTGCAGGTACAAAGGGACTAAAGAGGTGATTAGATGGTGACTAGACCCATGGTTTGTACAACCTTGAAAAATCCTTAAATTTAAATGGTTGCCTTGAAAACTCCTTGAATTTTGGTTGGTTTTATCCTTGAAATGTCATTAGATTTGTTGCAAAACTGCAAAACATTAAAACTGAATAAAATATATATCACTTTTTAAATTTCAATGTTTTTTATTTATGTATCATCCAGAAATAATTCAGAAATGTAATTAAGTGAAATAAGATAAAATTGGGTGGATCAGTGACACATAACCTGAGTAGTTGCATCTCTCTGCTGTATTTGTGTGCTAATTGTGTTTTTTTTTTTCCATTTGCTTTGCTGTGATGAACAAAGTAACATATGAGGAAGTTCAGTTTCTGTAAGAACAAATACTTCTTGAAAACTTTTGGAAATTCTTATAAAGTCCTTGAAAGTCAACTCTCATAGGCTGTACAAATCATGTGGTCTGCGTTCAACAGAATCCCATTATTTCAACAAACTATAGCAGGCCATCTGGTAGAAATTTGACTATTTTGGTGGTTTACTCATTCTGTTTTCTTCTTTAAAGACCATTAGAGATTATGTGATGGTCTGTCTCTTTTCATCTGCTATCATCTTTCAGGAAGCCACAGCAGTTCAGATGGTGGATCATCCAACTCGTGATCCAAGGGTTGTGGGTTTGATGCCTGCCCAGGCCAGCTTGGTTGGCTGCCTCTCTGTGTCCTTGGGGAAAGAGCCTTAGCTCCCATTTTCTTGGCATGATATAGACAATAATGTGTTAAAAGTGCCATTAATACCAACAGAAACAAAAAAACAAACCATCTTCTTTCATCATATGTCTGTTAGTGATTGGTTTATTGCTTCTTCTCCAGAAACTGCTATGTGGATGGTAATGAAATGTAACGTGTAATATGATTTTATGTTGTCTTTTACTATTTCATATGCCTTGTAGGTACAAAGGGACGAAAGAGGAAATTAATTGGTGACCAGGAGGGATCTGCATTCAAAAGAATCCAATCATATCAACAAGGTATGAGAAAGACATATGATAGGAATTTATCTATTGTTATATTTTATTCATTCTAATGTTTTCTTTTATCAACTCTTTTGGTTTAAAAGGACTGTGAGGGGTTAAGTGATGGTCTGTCATGTATTGTCTGTTGTCGGTCTTCTTTCATCATCTCTCTCTGTTAGTGATTTCTTTTTAGCTCACCTGGCTGTAAGGCCAAGTCAGGTTATGGCATTCAAATCAGTAGATTTCAAAATTTTGATCAGTAGATTGGCTTCCAAATCAGTAGGATTTCTTATCGAAATAAATTTGAAAATTTTTAAGGCAATTAAAAAAAAAAATAATGTTTTGCCATAATATGTATTCTTGTTTTATTATAATAAAACAGCAGGTTTTGAACATGAATCAGATTCTGATAGCAATGTTACAAGAATAATTAATTAATACAAGTCAGGGTATTGTCAGTTAAATGAAATAGGAAGAAGGAAGAGTTGTATATCTCATAGTTCACTGCAAAGATTTTTTTATAAAATCCACAAGCATTTGTAGTTTCTGTCGCAAGTTTACTGCCTAGTGTCCACTGATGACATTCATTCTGATTATTAAGTGTCACACTCAGCAGATTCTCAGTAGTTTTCTAGTCTAGATTTCTCCTATGTGATGGTGTCTGCTTATGTCTGGTAATGTCATTTCTTCCCCCATATACCATCTTAAAATCCACTTTTAATGAAACAAACAACGCAAGCTCAAAACCTTTGCTACTCTTCTGCACCTACTTAAACTCTGATTTCCAAGCATTATCATTGTTGAACTTGTAATGTTTTTTAGCCGATGTTTCTTTTTTTGCATAGGGAGAAAACACACATTTTGGCATTTTTACATGAATTGACCAAAAAAGACATGAGCGGGAATATTCCTCTTAAAACATTTTGAAAAACACAATAACAATTAAACGAGACCAAAAATCAAATTACTTGTGCAAGTGTTTCTGACGAAATCATGTTTTAGTCTGTCTCGAATTTTAATGTCATCTCTACCAAACGTCGGCCAAGTTTTATTCAGAGACTCACAAACCATAATGGTCCACTTTTTATCCATTTATTACTTATAACACCTCAATAAATAACTCACTATTGACATCATACTCTCCAAAATTACAATAAGGTAATCTGTTTACAGCTTGTTGTGTGCATGTCAACCTTTGAGTAACAGTTCATAATCAGATTACTTAGCATGCATTATTGCACTGGTCATTGCACTGGCCGAACAGTTTTGATCCCAAGTAGACTGGTTCTGACTGGTTTCTGTAATGCATGGATTGAAGGCATAAAAACACCTTTTTTTTCTTCAATCTAAAAAAAATAAAAATTTTACAATTTTCAAAAGTGGTTGATTTCAACTATAAAACAGTATGTGTGGTAGACTGCCTTTAAAACATCATTTTTGTCCTACTGCCAGTAGAATCACATATATGTTATTGTATGGCCTTGTGTCCACTGTGTGTTGTCCCTGTCTGTCAAAAATTGATTGTTACCACTCTTGAGTCGGCATTTCTGATTAGATTTTGATCAGAATTGGAATATATACGTAGAACATCAGGATCTTAGACCAATTGATAATTAGCAAGATACAGACATACTAATGAGGTGATCTAGCATCTGATTAGCTGTGGTTGTTACCACTCTAGAGGCTGTATGTCTGATCCGATTTTGATTAAACTTGGAATATATCCTTATATCATCAATATCTTAGATGAATTCGATAATGAGCAAGATCCGCACATATTAATGAAGTGATCTTGCATCTGATTAGTTGAGTGTTATCACTCTGGAAGCCATATTTCTGATCTGATTTTGATCAAATATGGAATGTGAGTTTACATCATCAAGATATTCAAGATATTGGCTGAGCTTGTTAGCAAGGTTGAGGCCATCTTTTTTATCTGATTTTGATAAAACTTTGAATATATGCTAATATCATCAGGATCTTGGGTGAGTTCAACAATGAATGAGATCCATGCATAATAATGAGGTGATCTTGCATCTGATTGGCTGAGCATGTTATCACTCAGGAAGTCATATTTCTGATCTGACTTTGATCAGACTGGAAAGATGTGCTTATATTATCATGATCTTGGTCAAGTTTGATAATGAACAAGATTTGCACATATTAAAGAGATGATCTTGCATCTGATTGGCTGAGCTTGGTACCACTCTGAAAACCATTATTTCTGATTCGAATTTGATCTGACTTTGAAATATAGGCTTATATGAGCAAGATCCACACATTTTAAAGAGGTGATCTTGTATCTGATTGGCTTGCTAAACTTGTTATCATTCTAAAGACTGTATTTTTAATCTGATTTTAAGTGAACTTGGTAAAATAGACTTTAAATCATCAAGATATTAGATGGGTACAGTTATGAACAGCATCAACATATATCGATAATGTGATCTTTCATCAGATTGGCTGATCTTGTCAACACTTTAATGACTATTTCTGAAAAGATTTTTTTTATCAAGCTTGATAAATAGGCTTATATTATCAAGATATCCAGTGAATTTTATTGTGATTAAGATCTGTACATATTAATGAAATTCAGCACAGTTTGAAATAGTTCTCGGTTTGTATGCTATCTCATAAATTTACATTCTCTTTTAACACGTTTCTTTCTCTTAAAGAATGCAAGGGAAGTAACCCATGATATTGACTGTTGAGAATTACAGGTTTGGGGTCACACAATTCTTCCTGTTATAAAAGTATGCCACGCATACATAATTTATTTTTAGATTAGAATACAAGATGCATACATTTCATTAGAACAGTTTATAAAAAGTAGCAAAATAATGCATCTTGGGGATTAAAAGGAATAGTTGATATGATGCATGGATGTTAGAGGCACTGTACAATTGCAGGCTTGCAAGCCATGTGCAATGTTGTAATTACATAGCAGAATTTTTTTTACACAAGTATAGATAATGTTTTTGCAAATAATTGTGTGTTTTTTTTTCTAATATTGATTTTGCTCCAATAAGAAAATATTTCTGCTAGAAACCATGTCAAAGTTTATAAATTTATTTATTTCTAAAACTTTAC
The DNA here is from genome assembly GCA_029931535.1 of Margaritifera margaritifera. Lineage (NCBI taxonomy): Eukaryota > Metazoa > Mollusca > Bivalvia > Unionida > Margaritiferidae > Margaritifera > Margaritifera margaritifera. The sequence continues at coordinate 6,909,751 of JAQPZY010001654.1, read as the reverse complement.
CTCATTTAAAATAATTAAGTATTTGGAGGTAAGTTTAACATGTTTATTAAAATAGAGTTTGTCAGGCTATGGGATTTGCTCAGCCCTGCATACCAGGAAGTATAAAAACTGTTCAGGGAATCACCATTGTTGTGGTCACTTTGTTTACTCAGCATGTTATAGGTAATCATGAGGTCAATGAAATGTTACTTTAGTTGATTTTTTACTAAACATGGAATTACTTTATGTTCAACATAATGAGCTTAATTTTTCATTTACTCATTGCATTTTTTTTTTCTTTCACAGAAATAAATCATTTACAAGAAGATCTAAAGTCATGTTACAAGTCTTTTAGTACAATCCCAATCTCTGCCTTTAATGAGGAACAAACAATCCCAATAGAAGAGTTTTACATCGACATGGACATGACACTGGAGCACCAAACTAAGGACAGAAAAAAGGAAACATTTTTTTCGTACAAACAGATATTTTTAGATAAGAGGAATCAAAGAATCATTATAACAGGACTTTCTGGAAGTGGTAAGTCCACATTTTGTAGAAGAATAGTGGATATATGGTGTATGGAAGAACCAAAGAAAAAGATTGAAACTAGTGAGGAAACTGACCCATCCATTCCACATAGCCAAAAAGCCATGATAGATCAAAAAGAGAAAGGTCAAGCTATCCCAGAGATTCCTGAAGCTATTGCAGATGAAAATAATGAATTGTTAATCTCCAGCATTTGTGAAACTACAACATATGAGGAGCTAGAGCTTAACTTGTCTGTCCCAAACAGTTCTCAAGATATTACAGATGAAGACCAACTTTTTCAGTTCCTTCTTCTTTTTTACATTTATGCTCCAAAAATATCTACTGAAAAAACATTGACTGAGGTTTTGTACAACCAGTGCTTGAAAAGGGAATCAGACCAACTGTCAAAGATTTTACAAGAACAACCAGAGAAAATGTTGATTATTCTTGATGGCATGGATGAGATTGGAGGTAGTATTCCTCCATTCTTATCTGACTTGTTAGGGAGAAAACTGCACCCAAAGATAATTGTGCTGATGGCTATGAGACCTTGGAAGATTTCACAACTTAAATTAAAACCATTGTCCCATTATGATTTGCTGCTAGAAGTACAGGGTTTTAGTGAGATTAGTGTCATGAAGTTTGTTCAGAATGTGATTAATGTAAACAAAAAGTACATGACAATAGAAAGATCTTCTCCAACATTTGAAGAAGAGGATGTACTGTCTTCTCATAGACAAGTACCCCTACTTGTTTTATTTCTTACACACATTTGTGCCAAGACCAATGTCTTCCAAAACAAAGGCACAACTTGTACACAAAAATACTTGAATGTCTCATAAAGAAGTGTCTAGACAAAACAGGAAATAAATACATCCCTATGTTGACAGATCAAGATGACATGGACATGAAGAAAGAGAAGTTTTGGGAGTTGTACATAGACAGTGCATGTCAGGCAGCACATCATTTTCTACTACAGGGGGTAAGTGGTCCATCAATTGTAATGCAGGAAAAGCATTTGGTGAACAAGCTTGGAACCAGTGCTCAGATGAAACTCAGTGCCCTTGTAGACTGTGGTATTCTATCAAAACTTGATGCATTCTCTCCATTGGAAAAGAATGTTTCTCTTACATTCCTTCATTTATCAATTCATGAGTATCTGACTTCCAAGCATTTAGTCAACAATGAAGATGCATTCAGGAATTTTATCGATTCATTGAAAACATTAAATGATGTCTTCAGATGTGAGAACATTTTCATTTTCATCTGTGGTCTTGATGCAAAGAAAGGACATATAGCCTTCACAAGAATATGTCAGCTGTGTGACGAGGATCTTCTTGTTAAACAGTACAGACGAGAAATGAATTATGATGCACAGATACTACTTTCAATAGAAAAGTTGAATGACATGTACCTAGCATGTTTAAATGAAATGGATAATCAAGAACTTATTGAAATATCTGATATTTATTTTCTCTTCTTTTACAAATTTGAAATGTCAAGACTAAGATCATGTTCTTTAAAATCTCTGTATCTACGTACTACCAGACTACATCTTGATAGCTTGAGTTGTCTGACTAACCTGACCTCCCTCAAACTTAGATCTGTAGCCATGTTTGATGGTTTTCTTGACTTGAGTAGTCTGTCAAACCTGACCTCACTCAAACTTAGATCTGTAGCCATGTTTGATGGTTTTCTTGACTTGAGTAGTCTGTCAAACCTGACCTCGCTCACATTGAAGGAAGTAACTATACCTGACCTCCCTCACACTGGAACATGTCAACATGCCTGATGGTGTACTTGACTTGAGTAGTCTGACTAATCTGATCTCCCTTACCATACATGGTCAAACCATTTCTGAGGAGCATATTAAATGTGTGTGTAGTAGTATCAGTTTCTGTATTTACCTGGAGAAGCTAGAGCTTAAATACATCACACTACATGATGGAGTTCTTGACTTGAGGGGTCTGACTAACCAGACCTCTCTCACACTGTTGGAGGTAACCATGTCTGAGAAGTGTAGTAGTTTTTTATGTAGCAGCATCAGTAGCTGGACTCACTTGGAGAGCCTGGAGCTGACCAGCATCACACTATTTGATGGTGTACTTGATTTGAGTTGTCTGACTAACCTGTCCTGTCTCACACTGAAGTCTGTAACCATGTCTAAAAAGTGTAGTGGATATCTGTGTAGTAGTATCAGTAAGTGTATTCACCTGGAGCATCTGAAGCTGGGTGACATCACACTACATGATGGTGTACTTGTTTTGAGTAGTCTGACTAACCTGTCCTCTCTCACACTTGAGTCTGTAACGATGTCTGAGGAGTGTAATCAATATCTGTGTAGCAGTAGCAGTTTCTGTACTAAACTGGAATGTCTGGAGCTGAACGGCATCACACTGCATGAAGGTGTACTTAACCTGAGTAGTCTGACTAACCTGACCACCCTTAAACTGGATGATGTAACCATGTGTGAGGAGTGTAGTAGATATCTGTGTAGCAGTATCTGTTTCTGTACTTACCTGGAGCGTCTGGTGCTGCATGGCATCAAACTACATGATGGTGCACTTGACTTGAGGAATCTGACTAACCTGACCTTCCTCAAACTGGATGATGTAACAATGACTGAGGAGTGTAGCAGATCTCTGTATAGTAGTATTGGTGGCTGTACTCACCTGGAGTGTTTGGTACTGTTTCACATCAGACTACATGATTGTGTACTTGACTTTACAGGTCTGAGTGGTCTGGAGTGGCTGTGGCTGTATGATGTCACCATGTCAGCTCAGTGCAAACAAACATTACAAAAAAGTTTAAAACAATGTCGCAAACTAGAACCTCCAAAAGTAGAAAGTTGCAAAGTAGAAAGGTGTTATATTTGAATTTTAATAATAGAGAGAATAAATAAATGACACTGTTTCTTTCTCATAGTGACATATTCTCAACATAATGGATTAATAATTCAAGTATCCTCAACAATTTTAAATATGTAATGGTAAATTTTTATCTTAGACTACAGACCCTGACATGGGTAATTTTACCAGTGAAATGAAACATTAAATGCAGAATTAATGCAAATGCAGAATTAATGCAACTGAAATGAATGCAGTTTGAAGGAAATGGAAAGCCAAAATGCAGAATGATAAATTATAAACTAAATGAATGTATACGCATTTTGTGAATGGATTTGGAAATCCATTTATTGCTATTTTTGACTGCCACTACATTTCCAAGCCCTTTTGCATAATAACCTGGGATCAAAATCTCTACACTGAAAATTTTTCACTACTTACAAGCTGTGAAATTGTGTGATAACATCAGTGGTAGTTGTATCTGTACAATTTTTATTTGAACGAAACAAAGTGAAAAATAATTTTTTTTTACAATTACTCCAGTATTTCAGTTGAGGTTATATGTTATTTATTATAACTGCAATACTGCCTTTTGATTTTTATAAACGAAAATGAAATGTTGAATGGAAGCAGTAAATACTTTTTTTTTTTAAAAACGAAAAATGATGAGATAATAGCTGAAATGGAAATGTGAATTGAATGCCAATGAAATGAAAATGGAGTGCAAATGTAGTGCAGATTTGGTCAGATCTCCCATTTCAGGATCTGTACTACAATTTGGAATGTGTGTTTTGGGAGAATGTTCTTGTTTTGAAACCCAATGATCTATAAATCAATGCTATTGAATGAATTTATCATCTGAACTATTATTTTATGTAAATTACTTTTAATTATATTAAAAATTACCAATTGTTTGAGCAGTACAAAATTTTTACTTCATCTAAGGATTCTTCATCATCATCATCATCATTATTTTGTAAAGGTGGTGCCCACCTGTTACATGTCAAACATTGTAAATTTAATTTTTCAAGAGGTCAGGATTGTGATGTATTTGTACATGTAAACAGTGCATGGAACCTAAGCACACTTAATTGAAAGTGCTTAGATGCTTTTATTACACAAACAGTGAATTTTTGATATATTTTGTTCTGCATGACACTAATTATACATGTAATTTCATGAAGACAGAAACGTGATGTTTTTCTGTTTATTTTATGCTCTGCTTCGTGCAACAGGGGCATTTTGATTTGGTTCTGTCTGTCCATCAGTACATATCAAGATTGCTAGCACAATCACTAAAATTTAACTCAACATTGATAAATAGAATCTGGTGGGTATGTTTCTGTCCTTGTGTAAATGACCTGGTTCAGTTTTCATGCTATTTGAATAATTTGTTAATTCTTTTTAAAAATTCTTTTTTTTTTTTACAGATCTTTTTGGATTTTAAAAAGGTTTGCACATAAACTGTGTTAACTTGTATTGTATTAAGTAGAGATGTTTCTATTGATCCTTATGTGTCTTAGACCTAAATTTTCATGCAGAGTATATGATTTTGTTATTTTTTGTGTTTCTTTTTTGTTATCTTTTTTTTGTGACATATCCCATGCAGACACCACAATTTTGCATCCAAAAAATGCATGACCTAGACAAATAAAAATGTTACAGACACATTTTTTATGTGTATATGTCTGATTAGAATGTATGCATTTCAAATGCTTTTTGCATATTGTATAAAGTTGTCAGACATTCTAAACAAAGAGAGTTTTGTTTCTGTCTGCAGTTGGGGCATGTGTTTTTTGACAGAAAATTCTAGTTCTTTGGAAAGTGATACAGTATAGTTTTGAAAAGTGATACAGTGTATTTTTTGTCCCTTTGTTAGCATGTTTGTCTATGTATAAGTTACGTTTTTAATGCCCGCCATGAATGTGCAAGAGACATTTAATGTTACTGGTGTCCATCCATCCATCACACCATGGTCAAGTTCTACATTTAGGTCAGTTTTTTAGGTTTTATAAGTCCCAAAGTCGTGCAACTTTGTATATAGATGTATTTTGGCAAGTACCATACATAAATATTGACAAAAAATAGGTCACTGTGACCAGTATTGGTCATAGATTCATGCAACTTGTTATGTAAATGTATTTTAGTCAGTAGAACATCACACTACCAAAATGAGGTCACTGTAACTTATTCATGCTTCAGTTACTTTGATTACAGTTTCTCTTAAGTCAATATATTTTTCATTGGCGACAGAGAAATCCAACTTTGTGAAAGTGTATTGGTGAATAAATAACTTCCCTACCAAAATTTGGTTACTGTGACTTGCATGTCATTCTTCAATGAGTTAGATTTTTTGCATTTATATCAGTTTCCAGGCATTATTTGCCAGAGAGTTATGCAACTTGGTATTTAGATGTGTCTTGCTGAATACATTGCTATCTTGCCGAAAGTATGCCACCATGACCTACATTTCACTGTTTAATGACTTCACTTTAAGTCAATTACTCACAGGGGCATGCAACTTTGTGTTTGGAGTAACTTACCAAAATTAGTTCATTGATCTATATTTCACACCTGAGTGAGTCTGTTAAAGTTTTCCACTATGTCAGTTTCTTGTGCACATTTTACTGTAGAGTTGTACAAAAGGGGAATCATGGAGCATTTGTGTCCTGCAAACATGTTTCTGGATTTTGCTGTTGTTTTTTTTTTTTTGCTTTGCAGCTTTTATGCCATTTGGCACACATACAGAGAATTATTAGTGCAAATTCTGTTTTACTTTCTTTCTTTCTTGCACATAAGATATTAAAGAAAGCTATCTTTTCATGATTTTTAAAACAGTTACCAGAAACCATTCAGCACTCGTTTTTTTTGTCCACTTTTTTAAGTGAGTATCAATATTGGTTGAGTAATGTCCTAAATAAGAGAATCACCTTTAGTGCAGCTGATATAATTTTATGTAGACTACTTCAGTTTTATGTTGTCAGTCTTATCATTGATCAGTGAAACTCAGAGACAGACAGACACAGGGCGGCTTAATGTAGGGTCTGAAATTATTTCATGGAATGAATGATCATTGAGGCCTTTTTTTAATGTTACTATATTTGTGTTTGTGGCTTTTCATAGGTAATATTTTGATAAAATGTTTACCATATTAAAGAAAACCTGTTTTTTGTTTGTTTAAACCTAATAGAAACAGAAAAATAGCATTGTTTGATTCTTTTTTTATGCACAGTGCATTGATAATACTAATTGGCTTTTATACCAGTAACAATTTGGTATGTGAAAAGTAGATTTGCATCATATATATGTATATGTATTTGTTTGTTTGAGATGTGTAGAATGTTAGGGTCAAAATAGGAGTTGAAGTTCCTTAACCCTGGTTGTTGCTGAGTTGTTATTTCATGACTAGCATCCACATGCTGAATTGTTTGTAACTGCCTGACCTGCCTATGCTGAATTGTTTGAGAGCTGATAAGGAGTTTTTACCAACATCAGTATTACTGCTTTAAAACCAATAATATTAAACAGAATTGTATGAAATTTTATCAGATAATACTTGAATGCATTCATGTTCTGTACATATTTTTTTAATTAAAATTAACATATTTTTAAAGGTTGCCACGGCAACCAAAATAATGAATTAAAAAAAATAGCGACTGCATCTAATAAATCATTGAACGCATTTATTTTTTGCAAATTTTATATCAAAATATCATATATTTTTGTCAACTGTATTACTTATCATAATATGTTACTTATTTCATTACCTCCTGGCTGCATACAAGGAATCCATCCAACAAGAATTGCCATCAAGAATTCAATGATCTTCATATGAATAAATTTTAAATTGTTCTATTATAGTCACTTGAAGGTAAAATTAAACATTATGTCATGATTGAAGTATTAGGTCATGGTTGAAGTATTATGTGATAGTTGCCATTCCTTATACGTATAACAATAAAGTATCAATTTTCATAGTATCAACAGTGGTTTTGCAGATGGATACATGTGGAAATATACGAGTGTATTGGATGCATATGTATCCAAAATTATTGCAGCATCCGCTTTTTGAAACCAATATCTAATATTTATATCATTACCTTTTTCATACTGAAGCATGATCCTGGGGTCTTGATGAGATCTCTGTTATTTAAAGGAATAATGTTAGAAACCCTTTCACACACAAATTATCTTTTGTTATCACTGCCGAATATTTCCACAAGTTAGCATTTGTTATCATCATGATGAAACTTACCAACATGTGTTTCTAAACTTCAAACATTAATATCTAAGCATACCAATGTGTGTTTTAAGAACAGAATCGGCGAAAGCAGTTTTTAGATATATTTTCTTAAGATTATAACTGCCTTTTTTTGCGTTATTTTCTTCATAATATCAGTGTGAAACCATCAATGAGTAATAATGGCCGACATCTGGGTGTCTAGGAATTACCTCTTCATTACACTGTCTGTTTTCGTAATTTATTTGGCACATACATTAAGGAAAATATAATATTCTTAGAAAGCAAAGTCTAAATATTATGTGATATAATATTTACCTATAAGAATATTTGTTTAGGTCAGGAACCTATGGGACAACGCTATGTTTTGGAATATTGAAGAAGCACTAAAAGGTCAAGGTTGTTTTCCTACGTCACTCCTTTTTGTGTAAATACAAAAAAAGCAGTAAATGCAAATAATATCTAACCAATAGACAAGAATATTACGAGTATGTAGACACATATTGAAACCATAAATTTGCAATCCTTTTCATGGATTGTTGTAACAAATCTAAAATGCTTGAGTGGTAATGTTAAGAAAATCCCTGTTTCTAAAAATAGATGCACCCACATGGTGTGAAGGATTTTAAATTTTATATAAACAATGCTGATCAACCATCATATACTGCTGCTGTTACTAAAATGGATAAACATTCAAATGACTTCTCAAAAATAGCTCAACAGAATATGACAAAATTTAACCCAATGCATTCTGCCATGAAGTACTTTACATTTTTTAGCTCAACATGACATAGACCAGAAGAATTTATGGGATGGCCAGTTTTCCATCAAAGCATTGTCCGACATCCATCTGTATGGTTGGTGCAAGTTTGTTATTGCTACTCCTTTTAAACTACTTTTAGGATTGCCATGAAACTTCACACACACATTCATCCTATGGTCTAGTTGGTTCTAAATGACAATTGTATTGCTTGGATATCCAATATGGTTACCACAGCAGCCATTTTGAAAATCTTGGTACTGACCTTATGTCCAATATGACAGCCACAGTGACCATCTTGAAAATCTTGTTGCAACTCCTCCTGAACGAAAGTAATATTGCCATGGGGTTTTCAGCAGAAGACTTCTTATGATGTCTTGTTGGTCTTAAATGAAAATCTTGTTATCGCTACTCCTGAATGAATGGTCATATCGGCATGGGGTTTTCACTGAAAGACTTCTTGTGATGTCTAGTTGCTTGTAAATGAAAATTGTGCCAGTCTGCCTTCCAATATGGCTGTGACAATGGCCATCTTGAAAATCTTGCTATCAGTACTTCTCCAAGATGGCTCATATCGATATTGTGCTCTCACTAAAAGACTTCTTATGATGTCTAGTTGTTGCTAAATTGAAATTGTGCCAATCTAATATTCAATAACATAGCAGCTATCTTGAAAATCATGGAAGGTCGTATCAGCATGGGGTTTCTACCAGAAGAGTTCTTGTGGTGTCTTTTGTTGGTTCTAAATGAAAAAGTTGCCAATCTAAAGTCTAATATGTCCACAACAGCAACAAATTTGAAAATGTTGTAATTGCTGAGGAATATCATTATCAGATATAGTTTAAACACTCTGCAGTTAAAAGGAAGAAATGGTCTTATCTTGAATTCCTGGAAATTATTTTCAGTCAGCAGAGGGTCAGTCCCTTTGAGGGACTCTTGTTTCAAGTGACCATCCCCCCATTGGTCATAAGCTTGTGTAATTGACTCCACCATTTTTAATACTTTGCTATGAAACATGGTACAGTTATTATAGAATTAATGGAGATACAGTATATGCTTAATACAAGATGACTTTAGTAACTAATTTTCTGAACAATTATCATGTTTTGAACGTTGCCATTTTTATAAGAATGTCAGACCTTACAGGGCTTCACATTCCGTGGCACCATATATAACTGTCACTTATTAAATTGACTTCACCATCAAGCTCGCACTGTCATTTTCAGCAGTTCTGTAAAGATAGCATAATTTAATATATTTATCATGAAGCGGATTTTTGGGAAAGTTATAGTTATGTAATAATTCTCCTGTGGGCTTGGACATGTAAAAATAGGCCTGATGTAACAGGTGACTAGTGGATGCAACCTTTTTGACCTGGGATGCATTCTGTGATTATTTTCATTCTGAGAAGGTCTTGAACTTTTAAAGAGATTTATGTCAAAAATTTTACTTCTTTATTTTAAGGATTTTACCCTTTTTTGCATTCATCTTTGCCTTTTTGGAATGCCTATATTTTCAGTATAGCCAGGATGGTGCTGATGTGCCATTAAACCATATACATACATACTTATGTAATAATTCAGAAAATGTAAGTTACATTATTAAATATTACTTTACACAAGATTTGTAGAAAAATTAAAAGATGGTCATTTTGAATATGTTAAATTTTATTAATATTATAGTATACTAGCTGAGACTTACAAAACTCATAGATCTTTATTCCATATGTGTGTAAGTAGGTACAAATATCTAACACTGCATCTATAGCATCGTAGATACATATGTGATACATTCTTATCTAACACTGCATCTATAGAAAAAAATGTATTCCAAAACCTAATTTTCTTATGCAAATCAACCAATTTTGACATAGTGAGATAAATGTCTTTTTGGGGTCAATCATTATATCAATCATCCAAAGTTTGCAGATTAGCTTTCAAACATACCTTTCACTTTTTAAAAAAATTCTCTTCACATTTTGAGTCAGTTTGATAGAGAGTATCCTGACTCGGAGAACTTGCTAAACTACACAAATTATGTTCATCAGCCATTAAGTATGGTCGCAGTCACAAAAAGGGAAAGAACAGGTGTCCCAAAAGGGAACTTGTAGCCTTATCCCATTTCACATTTACTGAAAGTTTTGGCAAATTAAATATGTTTAAAACAATAAACCTAGCTGACATGCCAAATGACCAACTAGAAGAATAGGTGGCTAAGCTATCTGGATTATAAGAATGTTTTCTGTCAAAGTGTTAATTGGTTACGGAACATTGGTCCACACGTTTCTCTGTTTGTAGTATCATCAGCCATATTTGATGGCAGTTCAGCATAATTTTATAAAATTTAGAGGCATTCTACAGGTCCAGCAGTCTATGTCATAGCCAGGACAGAACACCTAAATTTTAACCGCCTTCGACGCAAGTTTGGGCTTTTTTTCTTCTTCATTTTTGGCAAGATTTGGATGAGACGATACCAAAAGTACCCAGAAAGTACCAGAAAATCTGTGGGTATTTAAAACTTTATTATAGACTTTCTTGTCTCTGCATTCACTGACAGTTTGTATCAGAGCATAGTTACAAATTGTTAGTAAATGTTTGTGAAAACAAAGACGTCTATAATAACGCTGCAAGTAGCCCCAGATTCCCGGTTACGTGCTGGGTACTTTGGGCATAGTCTGACGCAAACCTTGCCAACAATAAAAAAAAAAACAAAAAAAAACTAGCGTTGAAGAATGTAAAACTTTATATGTGCGCATTCCCGACTGTGACATAGTTTGCAGGCCCTGTTCTAAGGATACTTTCTGTCGAATTGTATCAAATTATTTGGAGTGGTTTCTGAGAAGAAGTCACAGAAACGTTTTTCTGTTTTTAGTAACGGCGGCCATATTAAAAAGGGTGTCGTATCATTTGTACCCCATATAATCTGACGCATCGGCATCTTTTTTATTGTTACAAATTTTAAAAGCTTTCATGCTGGGATGTTTTCTGTCGGATTTCATCAATTTATGTCGATCGCTTTTTAGAAGACATCGTGTAATGTTTTGCTACTTTAGTAAAGGTAGCCATATAAGTTTTTCTAAATTTAGTAACGGCGGCAATACTGGATTCAGGGTGTGGAGTTTTGTGTACAATTGTGAAAGGCATTTTTTTTTTCTCCAGGATGCTTTCTGTCAGAATTGGTCAAACGCTACTGAGTGGTTTATGAATAAACCCCGTTTAAAGCTCGTTTTTCTATATCTAGTAACGGCGACCCGATAAGTTGACGACATCCTTCTTCCTTTTTTGCAAATTTTGGTGAAGCTGCTCCTGAGGTTTTTGAGAAGATGTTGAAAATAGCAAATATCATCAGGACTTGCAATGTACACCGTACAACGGACGCAGTGATGTACAGTAAGCTCACGTTTGCTTACATAATACGAGCTAAAAAAAACGGAAAAGATTTCTAAGTGCTGTTTGACATGTTTGATCAACTGTATAGACATTATCCAAAAATCTAATTCTTTCAAACTTTTACAACGGATACAAATCTTATTTATATACGTCATGAGTACTACACACAGAAAAATGCTGCGTGACTTCAACAAAAGTACACACGTACCGTCTTTTCTCACGTATAAGTCAATAGCAACTGCAAACTGCATAGACCCAGATCTGCCGTCGCATAATGCGCCGGCAGATCTGGGTCTATGCAGTTTGTAAGGACTAATCAGTAGAACAAACAACATAGACCCTGATCTACCGGCGCATTATATGACGGCAGATCAGGGTCTGTGTTGTTTGCATCTGGACGAGGTTTATACGCGAGTATATAGACGGTAGCTTTATTTACCACTATGCGTACTTGATGGTGATGTACATTGATGAATCTAGATAAACACAGACAGCTGAGACTAATTTATGTCACCATCTTAGTGTTGTAAAACAAAAAATAAATGGTGAAGTTTAAAATAGAAAGTAGGTCTGAAAGAGTTAAATTTTTATTAGAGAATTGTAGAATACAGACAGCACATATATACGACTATATAAATTCTTTCTGCCAGATGATCTCTACTGACCATAGATAACACAGCATCAAAGACTGCCTTTATATTATAATACCATTAACAAGAACAAAATGCAAATATTTTAGTTTTTGTTACATTTTACAAGTGTCAAGGATAGGTAAGTGGTCAAGATTTCCTCGCTTTGTATAGCCATTTCACACAAGTTCACCAACATCAATGTTGAAAAGTTACATATCTGCACCACATTGATACAAATAACAGTAATTTAATTAGCTTTCTCTTTTTTTTATTGCGTTTATATTAGAAATGGTTTGGATATTCAACTCCAAATATTATGTAAGGAGTGAAAGCTGAACATAGAATTGATGCACACAAGTGACATGAGAGGTATGCGTAGACACAAGCATGGACACAATAATTAACTTTTACGGCCAGACATGCATAAGTACATTCATACATACAAGCAAATATACACACATCTAGTTGTTCCAAATATTGTTTCTGTGCTAAAACTGCATACCCCACCCCCCGGTCCCCTTACACAATTTCTATATAAAGATCAAATACAGAAAAATCAATGTACATGTATATATTATACTAAAATATGAAAAGTAAAACAAATGTGCTAAAGTATACGTGCTTAATGGTTTGGTTTTTAACGGCACTTTTTGCACGTTAATTATTAGCTATAATGTGCCAAGGAAACGGAAGCTAAGTACATTTCCCAAGGACACGCCGAGGCAGCTGGACTGGACTGGGCGGGTATCGAACCCACGACCCTTGGATTACGAGTCTGTCGCTAAAAACTGAGTTACCGCGGCTCCAGATATTATTGGTAACTCCAGTATTTTCATATTGTGGTTAAAATCATGCGCAAATAAATTTAGATTTAACACGAAGCGAAGAAGTTGTAAAATCATGGATTCTGAATTTTGTTCCAATTTGTTCCTAGATTCATTTACAGAAGACTTATTGTGTGAGAAATACATTGACGACGAAGAAAGTACATGCAGAAATCTTTCTATATTGCTCGTGGCAAAGAATCTAGATATAAAATATGTAAGACTGATAACATTATTTACACATATATATGTATAAACTATATTGCCCAAAAAACAATGAATTTAATGTTTGTACGGATGAAGAAGTTGAATTTACCGATTAATTTATGGATAAGACTCTTTTATCATACATGGTTCCAATTTTATTATGCTTGTGAGATTAAGGAATATAAACTATTACGATGATAGAAATAGTGCATATTAATTTTATAAGACATTTCAATGTTAAGATTTAAAAAAAAAGAAAAAAAAAAATTTCATGCTGTAGACAGAACACGTTTGGAAGTTAATCTAAAGATTTGTATGATATGTTTTTCGTCAAAATTCTATTTTTCTTAATCTATTTACAGATCAAGTGCATTGAAATAAAGTCATCAACGAAGATGCCGATCATTCCATAGAGAAATAATGAATACTGTATTATATATCGAAGTCACTGAGAGCGTTCCTTGTTGTTTGACGAAGTATAGGAATACTGCTATCGCGTTCTTCAAAACTCAGTCTATAAGTATTGAAATAAAGTTATCAGATGACATACCTATCATTCTTAAAACAAAATCGGAATTGCTAGGTTACTGTCCAATTTCTAAAAATAGAATCTGGACGAAAAGGTTATCATAAAAATCTTTATATTAACCTTCGAAATGCATTGTGCCTAGAGCATGAAAAGTGGGTTGCTTTATCTCGGAATTGAAATATGTCACATAAAATCAATATGCACTTTTTCTATCATCGTAAAATATCTTCTTAGCCCCAAATCTAACAATCATAAATGAAACCATATTATGATAAAATAAAGCTTTATCAATAATCAACAGGTAAATTTAAATGTTTCATTCACACAAACATTACATTCATTGGGGTTTATTTTGCCAGTACAGTTTATACATGTATGGGTGCAGTTTACGTACGGCTGCAGTTTATAAATGTATGGGTGTAACAAATGTTATCAATCGCACATATTTTCAAGTTCTCTGCCACCAAAAAACAAAACAAAACTAGAATGATTTAAGAAATTACTCTAGATCGTCAGTGTATTTCGCACGCAGTAAGTCCTCAGTAAATGATTGTTGATCGTTAATGTAATACGCATGCAGTAAGTCCAATGTAATTGACTGTTGATCGTCTATGTATGAAGCATGTAGTAAATCCTCTGTAAATCACTCTTGGTCGTCAATCTATGACGCATGCATTAAGTCCTCTGTAAATGACTCTTGATCGTCTATGTATGACGCATGTAGTAAGTCCTCTGTAAATCACTCTTGATCGTCAATGTATGACGCATGCAGTAAGTCCTCTGTAAATCTGCCTTGATCGTCAATGTATGACGCATGCAGTAAGTCCTCTGTAAATTACTCTTGATCGTCAATGTATGACGCACGCTGAGTCCTCTGTAAATCTGCCGTGATCGTCAATGTATGACGCATGCAGTAAGTCCTCTGTAAATGACTCTTGATCGTCTATGTATGACGCATGCAGTAAGTCCTCTATAAATGACTTGATCGTCTAAGTATGATGCACGCAGTGAGTCCTCTGTAAATCTGCCTTGATCGTCAATGTATGACGCATGCAGTAAGTCCTCTGTAAATGACTCTTGATCGTCAATGTATGACGCACGCAGTAAATCCTCTGTAAATGACTCTTGATCGTCTATGTATGACGCATTTTGTAAGTCCTCTGTAGATTACTCTTGATCGTCTATGTATGACGCATTTAGTAAGTCCTCTGTAATTCCCCCATGATCGTCTATATATGACGCATGCAGTAAGTTCTCGGTAAATGAATTCTGGATAAAAGTTTAGAATCTAAGCCTTTAAAAAAACTTTTCAATCGCTTTTTATGGAATCTAAATTTATTTGTGCATGATTTTAAGCACAATATTTGAACATGTGCGCCCGTGTCATTTTTCAGGCGTAGGAGTTTGAATTAATCCCGGATTCAAAACACCTGAGAGCGCTTTGAAATAGTTTTAATTCCAAACACTTCCTTTAGTATAAAAACGCTCCCTTTAGATTCAAAATGACTCCTTCAAATAAAATCCAATTTAATGCCCGTTTAATTATTTATTTAAATATTATTACTATTATAAATTATTTGTAATCATCTATGCAAGTGAATTATCTGTTGAGGGTAATTTTAGTAGTGCATTTACTATTTCAAATATCTTCACATTGGTATTGCAGATAATATGTCTAAACTAAAAGCTTTACACCAAATCTAAAAATAAAAATTCCCAAGGGAAATTATAGCACAGTTTTATGGATGGCAAAGCAAAATCTTCGTCCTCAAACTATTTGAAATGAAAATATTTACTAAGGAACTTTAGCTAAGAAACAATCATACTATAATGACTCTGTAAACTGATATATTACAACGGTTCATGGGTCAACACAACTACCTTATATACTTGTTTATAAGTCGAGTCCAACTGCAAAATGCACAGACCCAGATCTACCGTAACATAATGCGCCGGCTGATTTGGGTCTATGGAGTTTGTTAGGAGTAACCAGTAGAACAAACAACATAGATCCTGATCTACAGGCGCATTATGCAACGGCAGATCAGGGTCTATGTTGTTTGCAGTTGGTCTTGACTTATAAGCGATTATAGTCGGTACCCTTGAAGTTAAACCAAAAAATCCAATAGATTTAGTCACCGCTAAGTCGACTGCACGAGATCTCATAAAGTGTTGTTGTTTCATTTTTTTTAAATTGAATATTATGTACTTTCTTCTTGTTATCTTTGGGGCTCTGTTGTTTGCTTGTTACTTAAATTGTTGACATATTTGCGAGTCCACATATTAATTAAAGTTGATTAATGTATTTGACAGAACTATAATTACAAGTTTAAGAGAAAAAGGCCATGCACTTTTTATCTGGACGCTTCCTAAATAAAAGTTTCGCTCACATTTTACTGCCCAGCCTATAAACAGTGCCTTTAGCTGATTTGAACCATTTGAAGTCGATCAACATTTTCGGGTTTTGTCTCTAAGACCAATCCTACAGTGTTGTGTTGTGGATTGTCTTTCCATAGTGAATTTGGGTTTTCTTACACACGTATTTTAATATGAATTCTTCTACTTTGTACCCGAGAGAATTTAAACTTAAGCCGACATAATTATGAAACATATTCAGGCAATAACAGGGCTCAGGAAAACCACTCGTCCTAACGTCCTAACCGGGTAAAAAATGGCTGGGACGAGTCAGTCTTTACTACGTACTCGTCCCTGGACCGAGTGGAGGCAGATTTGCACCTTCAGAATAAATCAGAACGCAGTTTCTACCTTTAAGCTCAACATCGCTTAACATTAGTCGTGCGTCATTTATAAATAACCTTTGCCTAATTGGAATACATGTTGTCGGTCAAAAACATGTCGCAAAGAAAGCGACTTTGTTTGTTTGTTTTTTCTTTTCTTTCTAAGATGCTAGATGTAAGCATGATACTAAAATGGGTAAATGTTATCAACATATTTTGTGGCAGTTTCACACCTAGCCCTCGATTTCTTGATGGTGTTCCCATTTACAGTGACACTTTTTAGTAATTTAGGCATCATTTTGATGTGAAGATAGTTTCCCTTTCAACAAGCTATCACACATCTTTATGAGTCAGACCTCTGGGAAGTTAAGGGAATGAGAATATTAATTTTGTTTGGTGTGACTTTTCATCTGGTCATGCAACGTTACAGTTGGCCCAGGTCACCATTATTTTCATGACTGAAGCTTTATTGATACATTATCATGCCAAAGGGAAGATGCCAGCAGATATTTCTATAAGTATGTAATTACTTTTCACAAGAAAAATGTTATCAACTTACATTCGAAATGAGTATTTTAAGTGTCTCAGCCGATTCCCACCAACATTTACACAATGCATCCTGTTGTAATTTATTTACAAAGCAAATCATGTCGAGACAACAGCTGATTTTTCGAAATCTCGTTGGGGTAATAATCTAGAAATGTTCCATTTCTTTTGGCCAATCAGCAATCTTCATTTTTTATCGCGCCCATTTGTAGCTCTCTTGAATGGAGGTTTGACCAAAATGGATCATTTAGTACGAAAGTTGGTGTAAATTCAGACGGTTTGAATTCTTCTTTATACTGTAAGTTACTGACATTTTTCTTGTGAAAAGTAATTACATACTTAAATAAGTATCTACTGGTGTCTATACTTTGGCCTGACAATGTATTAATAAAGCTGCACAGTCTTGAAAATACCGGTGATCTGGGGCAACCGTAACAATGTCTGACAATAGACGAAAATCATGACTTTTTGACATTTTCTGTCTCTTGACTCCTCCCATATCTAACTCATAAAGATGTATGATAGCTCGTTGAAAAGAAAATGTATAACACCTAGATGACTGAAAGGTTTCACTGTAAATGCAAATACCACTAAGAAATCAAGGGCTATGTGCAACAGTATTTTCTCGAGTTACAAACATTATATGTTTATTTAAGGATCCATGTATTATAACACAATATTTTCATGGTTTTGACCCATTTTAGTATCAAGCTTGCATCAGATATATCTGGTTCTTTAGTAAAGGTGTAGGCAGAGTAGTGGAGAAGTATACTGTGTTGAGTATAATGAGGACAGGGACGAGTAACTCTTGCAACTCACTCATCCCAGGGATGAGTGCTTGGGAATTTGTTCTTGAACCCTGATCATTATAAGCGGTTCTATTCCATAACTTTTCATCTGGAAATTAACACATCTTCTAACATAATCCAATTGATATATTCGATGTACATCTGTGCATTATGTATAAAACATCGATCGATCGATCGAACGAGGGAATCACAGTAAAGATGGGGAGATTCTAGACTATATGTCAAATATAATAATAAATCGAAAGCGATCTCGATCATCTGCTTGACACTGTCATTTTAACTCGAACAACGAAGAAAATCAAACAAGTCAGTGACAAAGGCGGCCGATTTCTCTGCAGGGATCTCGGACTTGTACTGTTTAAATCTGACAGTGTTAGTTTATGCCGTCCGTCGAAATTTTCTCGAAGTCTACTTTCTCACAGGTTGGCTACGGAAATAATCTTAGGGAGTTACAGGGCAACATTCGCTCTTAGATGATCTTGTCTCATTTGGTGGTGGCGATGCGTACGGATCGATTATCTCATCGTCGAATTCGCTGAGTTGCACATGTACACAGAACGTTGTAGTCGTAGCCGTCGCTTCATTTCTGGCGTCTCGATAGAGTTGTGTAATCGTTTCATGGTGATACTAGCTCATAGTATACTATAGTTTTATTCGATTGTACTCTTTCACTGTATTTAATAAATACCCTAATCTGTGTTTCTGTGTTTGTATGAAATTAAAAAATACCATACCGTTCTGCATACCCCTTCCCTTTCCATTATCAGTTGGATTGTAAGTATATCTGTGTTACTCATCATGTTACCCCATACCCACAATACATCGGTTTGTTGGTTTCTAAGAGTGTGTGATGGATTGTAAGTATGTGAGTGTGTGTTAGTTATCATACCATACTCTCCTTTTGATTAGTTGTACTTACACAATAATCTGTCCTTTTCAACCTTTTAAGTTTAAATGTTGTAAACATACAAATTAAGAATCTAAAGTTTTAAAACATTAGTAAATATTACAGCAATGAACTCCATCGAGTGCATTGAAATAAAACTATTAAAATATTATATAGCAAAGTCACTGAGTGTATTCCTTGATTGCTTCTTTTTTCTTTTTCTTTTTTTTTTTAGCTCAGTCGAGGAGGAGAACAGATAGAGTGCACTGAAATAAATTCGTCAGCCGACTTGCCTGTCATTCTAAAAATGGATTTTACATCGAGTACTTTGCAAGTTTAAAAAATAGTACATACCCCTATACACTGATTGTAAAGAGTGCGTTCTAGTCATCATGCAATATCCTATCATACCCCTTAGACATTGGACTGTACGAATGTGTGAGTTGGATTTTAAGGACGAGTGTTAGTTATCATACGATATCATTCCCCTTCTATCCCTTGATATTAGTTTGTCAGGATGTGTGTTGGATAGAAATGAAGCGTTTTAGTTATCATAGGATATGATACCCCTTTCACCCTAAACATTAGTGTGTAAGTGTGCATGTTGAATGCTAAGTATGTGTGTTAGTTATCATACGATATCCTATCCTTCTGTCCCTTGCACACTGTTTTTTCTTTTTTCCTTTTTTTTTTAGAACGTGTCTTGGTCATAATACCAGTAGTTTTTCACTTTCATTCAAAATCCACTAACTTGATTAATGTTGGAATACCACAAAAGTAGGTCTCATGCGTGTACATAATAACATAATAAATTTTGAACTTATTCATGCACAAACAATTTTTTTCTCTTGTTGCCATCTTTATATAAATTGGCAAACAGTGCACCCTGTACACGCGGGATGAGTGCAATATCCTGGCACAGCCAAATTTGACCTAATATGCAGGATATGTACAAATACACACTTACACATAGGGTGCTATTGTTTACTACCGTATATACCCGCGTGTAAACCGATACCAACTGTAAACTGCATAGACCCAGATCTGCCGTCGCATAATGGGCCGGCAGATCTGGGTCTATGCAGTTTGAAAGGACTAGTCAGTAGAACAAACAACATAGACCCTGATCTGCCAGCGCATTATGCGACGGCAGATCAGGGTCTATGTTGTTTGCATTTGGACCACATCTTATACACGAGTATAAACGGTAATCCTCCCCCGCAGGTTCTAGCTTGCATTGAAGACAAGCTAGCTAAGTCATGAACTGGTCTTGGAATACAGGTAGGACACTGGTTGTGTCAAAGGCTAATAAAGTCTAGGCAAAAGTTCTTAATCAGCCAAAATGCCGCCTTCTCCATCATCACCAGTATTTATTGTATTCACATACATTTGTTTGTACATACATAGGAATCAAATGGACCATATGAACAACGTGTTTGGTTGGAAAATCTACTCTTCTCTACATTAATAACATCTTTCACCAAAGGGAATCTGATGGTAATCCAAACTTAAGATCTAAGACAAGTAAAAATTTCATATCAACAAGGCCAAATATGAAACTGTTTTTTTTTTTTTTTTTTTTTAAAAAAGTTTGTAATAATCCGGTTCACAAATATAGGACAACATTACCAGCAACATTAGAAATGCTCTTAAATGCTTTTAACAGTTTCTCCTGTGTTCATAATTAATATTTAAAATGGACGAAATCCTACAAAATTAAGTAACTGGCAATAATCTAGCTGCGTCATGTTTCTTTCCTTGTTTGAGCTTTCTCTCACATGAATTTATATTGCAGTATGATATCTTACATATCTGTTGGTGAGAAAGCGCTTCCGGTCTAGCGTAAACATTGCCAGAACACGTAGCTTCCCAGGAGCTGATATAGGAAGCTACCATGACTTGCTGATGATGACTATCAAACTTCGTCTGAGGAAAACCAATAAACCAAGACATGTTAGGATCAGGTTCGACCTTGAAAAACTTAAAGATCCAAGCGTGGCACAAGCATTTGAAGCATCGATAGGCGGCAAATTTGCACCACTAACAATTCTGGGGCATGAAAAAATAAACCTAGACTCCTTGATCATCACCTTCAACAAGGCAGTCAAAGACACAGCCGGAAAGATCTTTGGCAAGCATCGTAGAATAAAGAAGCCTTGGGTCACAGTAGATATCCTCGACCTCTGCGATGTGAGGAGAAAAATGAGGAGTAATCGAGGAGACAATGAAGGAGCAAAATAATACAATGAGATTAACAACAGGATTAAGAAGAGCATAAAGAAAGCAAAAGAAAGCTGGTTAGAGGACCAATGCAAGGAACTCGAGAAAAGCCTGAACCAGAATGACAGTAAAAGGGCATACCAGTTGGTGAAAGACCTGACAACAGAGAAACAGGTAAGATCTAATACGATTCAGGACAAGGCTGGTAAGAGTCTGACAGAAAACCAAGACATTCTTAATAGATGGACGGAATACTGTTTGGAGCTTTACGACCAGGAGACTTCTGGAGACCAAGCTTTACTAAACGTACCACTGACCGCAACAGAGGTTGACAACCCGATCCTCAGGGACGAAGTAGAAGCTGCAGTAAAGGCACTAAAGAAGGGGAAGTCAGCTGGGGTGGACAATATACCAGAACTTGTTCAAGCAAGAAGAACTTCCATGATAGATGTCCTCACAACAATCTGCAACCAAATCTGGCAAACAGGAGAATGGCCCACCCCATGGACCCAGTCTCTGATCGTGACTCTTCCTAATAAAGGGAATCTACAACTGTGCCAGAACGACCGAACAATCAGTCTCATCAGTTACCCAAGCAAGGTTATGCTTAAGATCATCCTCAACAAACTAAAACCGCAAGCAGAGCACATCATTGCGGAAGAACAGGCAGGTTTCAGAGCAGGACGTAGCACTACAGAACAGATCTTCAATCTTAGAATCCTCTGTGAAAAATATCTCCAGCATCAACAGAACCTCTATCATGTCTTCACTGACTTTAAGAAGGCTTTTAACAAGGTATGGCATGCAGCCTTGTGGGCCACCATGCGGATATACAACATAAACGCAAAACTAATCCGCACTATAGAAACCCTGTATGACAATGCGACTAGTACAGTTCTCGTCAATGGCAAGATAGGAGACTGGTTCAGAACCACAGTCGGAGTCAGACAGGGGTGCCTTCTCTCACCCACTCTCTTCAACATCTACCTGGAAAGGATCATGTCCGACGCCTTGGAAGACCACGAGGGCAGTGTCAGTGTTTGAAGCAGAACAATCACCAACCTGCGCTTCGCTGATGATATCGATGACTTAACAGGAGAGGAAGAAGAAATGGA